>CM031237.1:681708052-681964532 GCA_018340775.1 Taxus wallichiana var. yunnanensis
TTTTGAGATCTATGGCAAAGTATCTACAGTAGCCTCCATAGTCTACATATATGGAGGAGTCTCTCTGGTAGTCATAAGCTATACAAAAACATGTACAAATCAATATTAAAATCTACATTACCGTGCACCACATAACAAAGGTCCAAAGCATGTAATCACGTGAACTACCACAATTAGAAACAAAGTGTAAAGAGAAACTAATTTACATAAAACTCATGTGAGGCATGCCAAAGTAGCCTCATTTCCCAGAGTAGATGATGACCCGCTAGGATCCTATGTATAAAAGAAAAACATATTAATATGTACAACATACATGTGAAACATTATAATAATAATCTAGTACAATCAAATGAAATTAAAAATGTAAGTTTGTACAACTTGAAACTTAGGTTTAAAACACACCCACCTATAGTAACTAGCATGTCACCGCCTTGATGTTTCCTTCAGGCTCTTGTTATTTAAAATAAAATAAAAAATTATTTTTTTACATGTATGTACATGACGTACAATCAAATACATATATATTAAAATCTCAAACATGTGAATTAAACTATTGTATATATATATATATATTATTTATATTTATTTGAAATTTACCTATGAAAGACCAATATCAGTGGCACCAGTTCCAAAAACATTCCCCAACATCTCATCTATAGAAAAGAAATCTTGTGAACTAGCAAATGATGTCTTACCCATAGTGCATATGGCACCACATGATCCACAGTGGTGTGGTGCACTAGAACTGAGCACCTCCACCAACATCACTAGATGTAATCTGGTCACTATGTTGGGTTAGAGTGTCAATGAGCTCCCTCAATGCATGTAGTGTGTTAATCTCCACAACCTCCTTCATTGTAGGAGGGATAAATGAAGGTAGTGGGGGTTTTGGGGCATGGGGGATCCTTGGTTGACCTATGCGTGCACTAGGTCTACTCTGTGCAGAGCCACCTCCTGACCAAAAAGTCAGAAAAGTCAAAATAATTTGGGACCTCATTAAGCATGAACTCGCAATATAATTTCTTCAAAAAATAAAGAGGAACCTCATTGTTGTTGCATGGTGGATAATCAAAAACCATCCACCATTGGTCCCAAAAATTGTTTTTGATTCAATCATCATGGCACCAATGGATTGGGAACCATTTGCAAGTAGCTTGTGGGGAAAATTGGTTCTCGAGTTAGTAAATAATGCAAAAATGAGGTCTTTTCCATTTTTTTGTCTTTTACGGCTGCATGGGATAATTTATCCGCATACCACTACCTACAATCACCTCTAAAGTTATTCCATCTATGTATTTGGTTGGTCATGAGTCGACTTCACCAATCAATGTTTGCAATGTGTTGGCTAAAGTCATGCGGGATGGATTTGTGGCATGATTTTGTCTTATAGTCTGAATAAGGTTCTCAATGACAATTTTATTTTCTCAGATTCTTCTAATGATATTATCTTATGTTCCTGCTAGTTCAGTGGGGACAGAAGGAGCCACAGGAGGTGGATCTATGTTTGGAGGAGGGTTTTGAGGAATGTTCAGTGGGTTTTGAGGAATGTTTTGACAGTTTGCATGATTTCGAGCTTGTTAACCAACTGACAAAACAAGAAAATTGTATACATAAACAAACATTTCAAAAAACCCATGAAAATGCAAAAAAAAACCTAAAATGCAAAAAAAAAATGATTAAAATCGGGGGCTTACCTCCTCGTCTTGGCGGCATGGTTGAATCTATCGCAATCCAGAAGTTCGATGAGCAATTTTGAGGTGGTATTCAAAGCTCGAGTGAAAAACATCTAGGAGAAATCATGGTTTGAAATGAAAAATGGGGAAAATAAGGACTCGCAGGATTGCTAATTTTTGTCTCAGAGTTCGCGATCATGGTTTTAGGTTTGGTAATTACTGAACTTGAAATTTAGGAACCACGATCATAGTTTAAAACCATGATCACGGTATATAAACCTGATCGCAGTTCCTAAATTTTGGGTTTTTATGTCCATGGAATTGTCCACCAACTTCGTGCACTTACCTTAAATTCATGGCATCTTACTCTCTATCCATCCCTGAACAGAAAAATTTCTGTGTGAATTTTATCTTTACAATTATATGCTATAGAAAAACACATGATTTATGATTAACTTATATGTAGGGGAGAGCCAGCTCAATGCATTTGTATCTCTTTTGTAAAACCAAATTACATGGAAGGAAAGGGAATCTAAATTTTTATTGAAAGCTAGCTCAACAAGCCTCTGCATGAGAGCTCATTATGGTAAACCTTTTACCTTCCTCACACATTTTAGAACTCATGCCTTTGATAAGAGATTCAAGACACATTACCCTGCTATTCTGCAAAAGAGTATTGATGCCTTCACCTCCTATGAGGAGGAAAAATTTGAAGATATTTATGAAGGATGCTCAAAAAGGTGGGAACTCCTTACTGTTGCTTTGAAAAGAAGGGAAGTAATTTCCCCTACAAATCTGATATGGAGTTTAGAGAGGGCCAAAGCATTATGCACCATAATTCCCCAAGTCAATGAAACCTACAACCAAATATGGATGGGAATGCGAATGAGGCCACCTCTACTTCTCACCCCCATGTCTCCTTGGCAGAACAGAGAACCTCAAGACCCTACTAAATTTGAAAAATGGGAGAGGAAAATAAAAAAGGAGCTGGGTATAGTACATCTGAGCTTAAGCATTGGAAAATTCAGTATCAGCCATTTGATCTAAGCAATCAAATGGAATGCAGAACATATGATCCCACTTTTGAAGAATGAGTTTGTAAAGGGACTTACAAACAAGTAAGTCTAGGGAAATGATGAGGCCAGTATATGTCTAATTAATGTATAATATATGATCTCATCATACTCTCCTTTTGATTAAGTTTGATTGCATTGTGTGAATTTTAGTTGATCTGATATGAGTTAGGATGTAACTGTCTATCTTTTGATTGATTGTGATCCTAATGTTAAAAACTCTAAAATTCCTAACATAGTGTGTGTTTAAATTCAGTTTTGTAATAAAACAGTCTAATTAGTCGAGGAAATGAAGTAGGTGGTGTTTAGTATGTTTTTATAGTGTTTGATCCTACACAACTTAGTTCTAGAACTTCCAAGCTAGTTCCGGAACTCCATCACACAGTCATCATTTAGTTTCAAAACTTTTGGACTTAGTTTTGGAACTCCATAATTTAGTTCCGGAATTTTTGGACTTAGTTCCGGAACTCCAGGTGACTTCCGAAACTCTCATAGGTTTTGGTTCTTAACAATTTCCTATGGTTCTGGAACTTCTCCAAAGTTTGGAACCGATGGGAGTTATCTATTTTAAACCACATCCAGAAATTTTACATCTACAATCATGAAGGATGAGAAGATTTCTGAACGCAGATCCAGGAAGAGTTATCCTACAGTTGTCTGATCAACCGCCATCCAACTTAGCATCTATTCTAGGCATGATTTGATTTCATCAGAATCATTGAAGACAACTAGGATTGTAAAATGTATATAAATGCAGACCTGCATTAGAATATGAGAGAAATTAGAGATATAGAACAAAGAAGAGAAATAGATTAAGTATCCAGATCCAAGTACATTTTGTAATATTGAATGTTTTCATCAATAAAATAGCCATTCTGATTTGAGAGAATTCTAAGTTGTTAAAATCCTGATTCAAGGAGGAGCAAGGGCCCACTCCCCAAGGACTAGGATATTCATTTATTTGGTATTTATATTTCTTCAGCAAATAGCTTAGATCTGTTAATTTTGTATTGCTTTAGTTCTTTCAAGTTAAATTCTATTGCATACTTGTGCCTGTAGGTGTTTAGATAAATCTTTATATTTCTTGCAATTGTTTTCAAGCATTTTAATCTGAGTGTTTACTTTCAAAAGCAAGTGTGTTTATTTTCCAACAACAAGTGTGTTTCCTTTTTGCATGGTGTGTTTCCTTTCAGCAAGCTTTTAGTGTGTTTTATTTTCAGCAAGTTTTCATAGTTTGATTTGAATAAGGTTTTACCAAGAAGTCCTTAAGACATTAAAGAGATCCCCCATAAAATATAAAAATAGTTACCATCAACTACTAGATCAGTTAAAGTACTCTTGTTGCATATAGCTTTGGACACACCCCTAGTTTGATATGACATCAACAAGAAGTTGATTAAATAAACGAATAACAACACCCATCAGTTAGTGAGAGATTGGAGGTCAGATGAAAATTGTCATGTTTGGGATGGTGGTTTGGGTGAATAAGTGGAAGTATCAAGTCCCCCATATGTTAATTTGGTACAAATGTGGGGAGGACCATAAGGGAAAACCTCTCCTATGTGATAGTCATAACAAGGATGTTGGCGTAGGTTACCATACTCTTGTGGAGTGAGGAATGTGTTGATATTGTAGAGGTGGTACTCCCCTAGAGTGAGATGATGAAAAAAACCCTCTAAGGGATCGGTAGTAGATATGTGGGTAGTGGGGATAGATGAATTACTAGGCGATTGGGTAGGAGGGGTATCAGTTAGTTGGGAAGTAGATGGGCCAACTACAAAGGTTGCGTAGTAGTATGAATAGAATATTCAGGTGTGGGAGAGGTGGTGGTAGCATTGGTGGATGGGGTTGTGGGTGAAAGAGAAGTGCGGGTAGTGGTAGATTCCTTAACTGGTACAAGGACATCGTTAGGTTGGTACAACATGTTATAGGTTTTGAACTATGATGGGTTGGCTGGGATGGTATAGTTATGTCCTTCATGTTTAAATTTTACATAGTAGTGTAAATTTAAAGGAACACAATCCATGATGTGAATCCAAGGTTGGCCAAGCAACGGGTTATACTAGAAATACCCCTTTAAGACGTTGAACAATTCCAGGATAGTGTGAGGGTCTACATGAACATGAAGAATAATGGTGCCAAGGGTGGAAGTGATGGTGTCATTAAAGGAGCATAGCATAACTAGGTTATTATCAATGCAATTTAAAGGGATGCACATTTGATTGTATGCATGCTAGGAGATGATGTTGATGTTATCACCATAAAATCTTAACACATCATATGTGTATATTATCTATATAGAAAAAGATAAAAAGGGTGGGATCAAGGTCGTTTGATTGAGAGAGGTATGATCTCCTCATCAGAAAAACTGAGGGTAGATACTTGATGAGTGGGTGTGGGGGTAGAAGAAGGAGATGATTTAGTAAGAGAGGCCATGTGGTGAGGGGTGAGAATGGAGGCTACTGGTGTGGGGTCATTAGGTAAAACCTCGATGGATTGTAAAACCTCCATAAGGGCTTGTCGATGAGATTAAGAGGTTTGAATGAGATCATAAAAATACATTTTTAGAGGGGATTGGTGTAATTATTTTATCATTGTATGATGGGTGACCCGGAAATAGGGTATGTGGGTCCTCGAATGATGATTTTGAGTGCGGGTGCAGATGGTATATTGGCAACATGATTGGTTGATGGGATAGTTTCTTTTTCTTTTCCTTTTTCATTTTGGGTGTAAGTGGAAAATTAGATCATGTTAATTTGAGGGAAATAGGTATATGGAGAAGTTATTTCAAGAGTAGTGTAATAACATGATGGACAAAAACCTAATGTAGGGTAAGAACCTTGTGAAATGAGTAGGGAACATTGGTATTTAGGTAGTGGTTTGGCCAACTCTTTGATATGGACCATGTTGATCTCAAATTTTGGAGGTGGATAAAAAGGTTATGGAGGTGGAGATGAAGGTCATTGAAGAAGTAAGGGATGAGGGTATGTGGTGATAGGTGAAGGTGGAATAGGGTCCTCATCAAGAAGATCATCATCGTCAAAATTTTCTTTAGGAGGACATAATTAGAGGAGAACAGTTTTGAGAGCCTTATAACCTTCTACATCATGTCCTAGTACACGATGGTAGGCAAAAATTTAGTTTCATCAAACCCTTTTGGTTTGGGTTTGAGGGGGTCATAAGGTCTAAGTGGCAGTAATGTGATGACCGAGGTCTCTAAGAGGTTGGATAGAATGTTAGTGTAGGACCCGATAATGGATCATAGTGGGAAGTGAGTGTGGGTTTTGGTAAAGGTGTGGATGATTGTGGTGGAAGAGGTATTATAGGAGGGGGAATAGGTTTGACCATTGGTTTGGTAGGTGGTATTGTCTTAGGTTTTGATGGTATCTTCTTGGGTAAAGATGTGGTAGAAGAACTAGAAATGGAAGGTGTTTTCGGTTTAACTACCCTATTGGAGGGTAGTGGGTTCTTGTATTTGGATTTCACCTTCTTGGGTAAAGGTGAGGTGGGAGTATGTGATGTAGAAGGGAAAGTAGACAATGGAAGAGGATGGGTTACCCATGGGGATAATAGAGTTATGGTGGAAGTGGTTGGTAGAGGTCGGGTGGAAGGTATGGGTTGAAGTCGTATAGGAAAAGTTGGGGTTATAGTAGTTGGTGGAGGTATAGGTGGTAAGAAATATACGGGTGAGGGTGAGGGTGTTTGTTGTGCAGGTAAATTGGATGTAACAAAGGATCATGATGACGAGGTAGGTTGCTTAGATTTTGATTTGCCTTGGGTAGGGGGTTGTTTGGCCAAGGTTGATGGGTGAGGTCCTAGGATGGACAGAAGGGGAGAAGGTGACAAAGGTGTGGTAGGTGAGACTAGTGTATGTGGCCTAGAAGGTTGGGTCTTCCTTTTAAGTGGAGGAACAATTTTGGTACAGGTTTGGGAAGACGTGGCTAAATCCAATTTGATAGGTGGATGGGTAAGGCTTGATGTCGGCATGACACCTAAGGTAGTGATGGGTCTAGATATAGATGAAGATATAGGTGTGGGTAGGTTCTTAGGCATAGGAATGGTTTTAGTCATGGGTAAAGGTTTAGATGTAGGTAAAGGTGACAAAGAAGAAGTCATTTTGACAAGCATGGTCAGGGTTGATCTGGTTGTTGGAAATACCTTTGGATAGATCATGGAGGTATCTATAGGAAACATTTGCATTTGAGTCGAAAAGGGGAGCTGAAGACGTCCCCAAAGCATGGAATTATCAATGTAATCCAAGTGATCTACCGGTTGTGAAAACATTACTATTTGTAAAAGGATATGTAGTTAGTTTAGTGCCAATCCTGTAAAATATGTTTGTGAGACAGGGAATTGGTTAGCCTTAATCTATGGGTAAAAGAGTTGAGACTAGATCAATGGGATCCTAGAATGCTAATGGATAATTGTCCCCAATAGGTAGTGGCATGTCTGAAGGATCTCCCATGGGTAGGAGAGATGGTAGGTGGGGTGAGGTATACTTATCTTTTGGTGGAGGAGAAAGTGATGATGATTCTCATGTGAGTAGGAGAGTTAATACTATTGATTGTTTAGTAGGTTACGAGGTAGACGGTGAAACAACATCAGTAGAAATTGTAGACCGCTTCGTAGGTGAAGGGGGAGATGAAGGGGACTCCTCTAAGGGTGAAAGAGTGGAAGAGGTATGCTCCTTCATGGGTAGAGGAGCTCGTGCCATAATTTCCTCAATAGATGGAATAGGTGGAAATTGAGGAACGATCGGTACCATATCGAAAATAGCATGGACTTCATAGACATTACTTTCGTTTATTGAAGGTTCACCATTTTGATTAGATGATAGTGTATGGTTCGGGAATGTCTTCTTAAAGATATGAAAGTTTTTATTTTATGGTGCATTTAGATTGTCCAAGACAATATCTCGATTATATAACATTTCCTAGAAAATGTTCTTGTTGGGCCCCTAGAATATTGAGTAAGTAAAGAAGGCACGTAGCAATGGAAGGTCCCAGTTAAGGAATGGGGTGCAAGGACAAAGTGCGCAAGGCATGGTTTAAGAAAAGGGTTTAAGGAAGCTTCTGTGGTGCATGCGACATGCACGGATTGAACCAAGGGTTAGGGACTTAGTAGAATTGGACGTTTGGGGAAGAACACATGAAAATCATGACCGATTGCGCACATGGATAAAGTGCCACTTGGTGACAGTGGCCCTGTGAAGGAGCATGCTTGTGGTAGAATATTCTAGAAGCACATCATGGTATAAAGTGAAAGGATTAAGACTAGAGGAGCATGCTCGTATGGAGGACAACATTCGAGACACTTGGCATCATATCTAAGGGCACTGGAGGATGAGTTGGCGGCACGGAAAAGCTATAAATACAAGTTTACGTAGAGTAAACATATATACTTAGAGAGTGGGTGGAGCTCTGCAAAAATACTGCAAGAACTCTACTAGTGGGTAATTGTATTGGGGAAAGGATGTATGGGGAAAGGGGATTGTAATTTTTCTTTTTGGTAGCATAGTTACATTAGTCCAATTGTAATGCATGACTATGGTCTACTTCTCTATGACACTCTATAATGGCTCCATGAATGTAATGAGGTTATCGGTTATATATATATATATGAATATCAATGGTTCTGATGAATACATCTTGCTCATAGGTCTTCTTTCATTTATGTTTATGTTAAGTATGGATGTTTGTATACTTATTTCTATTATGATACAAGTTATATAATCTATTAAGTACACCATCTAGAATGACTGTAAGGATCTAGAGGCCATTTTGAGCTCTATGGTTCTTATATGTCTTAAATCCTTTTGAAATCTCTTAAACACAAATCATAGATGATGTTTCCCACTAAACTCACATAAAAGAGAGACTCGGTACCGCGCGTGCCTCAGGTGAGTGCCTAGCTTCCACTGGGTGATAGGCCGACGCGCATGGGGTTCCTTTCTTTTGTGATAGGGGTAAAAATGACTACATCTTGGTTCTATTTCTGGGACCTCTTTTTGAAATTGTAGTGGGAAATAGCATTCATCATGATTTTTGTAATTAGTAATGATAGAGCGATTAACATTAGAAAGTGTTGAATTATGGTTCAAGAGCACGAGAGGATGAATTTTCTCGAGAGATTCAACATTGGAACTCGAGTTCGATGTACATAGATGGGTAGAAGATAACCTCTACCATGATCTATATGAAACTTTTCTCTACTTCCCAAAGTGGGCTGTATGAATAGATCTTAGCCTACGTGTCTAGATCAAGTTGGCATTATGGATCGCATGTGTGGACCCAAGAAGAATACCAAAGGCTGCAGGATGTAGATTTGACATGGACCCATGTTATGGATCATTGGTGGAAAGGAGTATTGGCTAGCTACACTCTAGAGTATGCCATTTCCACATATTCTTATCCGAAGGTTACTGAGTTTGAGTTTTCGGGAGCCCAGAGGATCGTTTCTACGTGTTATCCCTCTAGCTATGAAAATCTTGATGGTTACCATGAGTTTAGAGGCATTCCCAATGGCCTGGCTAAACCATTCTAAGTGTTGGGCAAGGAAGCTAGGGTGGAGGAAGATGACAGATATTGCGAAAGAGAAAGAAAGGGAGGAGAGACGACTCAAGTATGGTGAAGCGCGTAAAAGGGAGATTGCTACAGATAACGCAAGGTTACGTGTGTGATGGATGTATGGAAAAAACATTGCGGGGAAGGATTTGAGGTTCACGTAGAGAGGAGGTGGAACATGAATAGTTTGTGCAACCCCATCTTGGCAAGCATGTAAGAGAGACCCCTTCGGCTTCTGATGAGAGTTCGTCATGCGAGAGAAAGAAGAACCGTTGGTGCACATCTAAGCCCACTTAGTGACTAGACCCTGGCACTTGGTTTTCTAGATCAGGGGGAAAATATTGCTAGTCCAGTTGGTTACATTGGAGGTGATTGGTCTACACCAGGAGGTATAATTTCTCATTTGGGCCTTCTATGGCTGCAAACACCAACCTAGTGTTAGGACTTTTTGGGAAAGGTATAGACACACAAGCTTTTGGTCTCACATCTAGGAGTGGCGAGGTATTCTATTGGAAGTGGGGCATTGTCACAGACCATAGGCATGTAGCTCAGTGGAACTATGGGGACCCTTGGCATGACCACTTTAGGACTTGGTGGATCTGGTGGCTCTGGTGGTTTAGGACCTGGTGGGTCTGGTGGTTCAGGAGGAATAGGAGCTGGTGGGTCTGGTGGATCTAGTGGTTCTGACCTAGTGGACCTGGTGGATCTAGTGGTTCAGGACCCAGTGGACTTGGTGGATCAAGTGACGAAGGAAACACAAGAGGAAACTAAGGCTCTGGCTCAGGAGGATTCGGGCCCCAACCACCCCCACAAATTTTCTTTGAAATGTCTCTACATTTTCCCAATTATAGAGGTATTGAGGATGTTGTAGAACATGTTCACAAGTGTGAACTTCTATGGCACACAAAGGGTATCACAACCCCAGAATGGAAAGCTAGTCAGTTTGCAACCACGTTGTAAGGGTACGTGCATAGCTAGTATAGGAAATATGACCCTCATCAAATAGTGGTGGACTATACTACTTTAAAGAACACATTCTTGGTAGAATTATACATTCCTGAGTTTAAATAGAAGAGCATTAGCGCTTTGAAGGAGATTAGTAAGGAATGGAAGAGAGTGTGTGAGAGTATGATGTACACTTTAAAACTCTCTTGTCTAAATTATCATATGATATTCACCCTTCGCAAAGCATGCTCGGTGGTTTTTAGAGGATTGATCACCCCTTTAGAAGGGCATTATCCCATAAAACTTTTACGGACCGCGTGAGGAATTGGAAGTTGCTCCGCATGCCGATTTGTTGGTAATGTTGATACTAGTGTTAACCCATTCCTAGATGCTCATATTACTATTATGGCCAAGCTTGGAAAAATTTTTCGGGAACTCAAGCCATGAGACTCATGCAATGGTTTGTGGTGCACATATTGTGAAGTAGAGGGACACATTAAGGATAGTTTCCTCGGAGGACGATGACGCGCCATGGAAATAGATTGTGAAATTTTTCATGGGGACCATGATGCAAGTAGATGCCCCTTACGCAACACATAATCAGAGAAGAATGTCTTGTTACTGCAAGATTTACACCTCTATAACCTATAATACTAAGGATTGTAGGCTCATTGATTAGATCCAAGAGGCCATTGATAATGGGGTGCGCCAAACCAAAGCATTTCCGGTAGTTCAAGGGTGATTATCACCATTATGAGGAGTGCATGAGATGGAGGCACATGTGGAAGGGGTTTTTCACGGAGGATTTTGTGGTCGTGGTAAGCTGCAGAGGAGGAAGTAGTGAGTTCCCACGTGGAAACTGTTGGTGCCCATTTTAAACCTCTTCTAATTGTGATCTTTCCCCATTGGTTTACATGCTCTAAAACGTTTTTCTTTGAATTTGGTGGTCTGCAAACTTTGTTCTCTAGATTGAATGCTTTCAAAGGCTCACAAACTTATTATTTTTCCCCATTTTGAAAGAAAAATACATGTATGCCTTACTTTGTGCCCTAAATTTCCAAATCCACGGGCCTCTGTCATTTTTTCCATTTTTCCAGTCTATGGAGCTCATGGTTGTTTGTTTTATGCTTTTTTCCTCAAAATATCTATCCCCATGGTCGAAAATTGCATAAAATCAATTTCCTTTATTTTTGACCAAAAAATCCTTCATCCACGAAGAAAAAATTGATTTTAGAGGTCGCGGGCAAATTCTATGTTTTTTTACGGTTATACGGGTGTCATATGCCTATCAAATTCTATTTCAAATGACATCTCCTACATGGCCATTTGTGGTTGGATGAGATTCAATGGGTTTTCTATAAAAACTTAACATTTTTGGTGTTTTGGCAAAAATTCAAAATTTCCCCGCAACTCCGTAGAGGACACATGCCACATTCTCATGCAAAAGTGGGATGAAGGCCGAGGGGGACTTGGAAGTTTTTGCCTTTTGGAAAAGAGGGGAAAAAGGTAAGGAAAGGCCTGCGCATCCATTGAGCTAATCGGGGGTGGACACATGGCGAGGCGGGGTCAGAAGGGAGCATGGACTGGTGGAAGACTTAGGCATTTTTTGACCTTTTTTGGTGAAGGGGATAAAAGGTGTTTAAAGGGCCGCATGTTCCATAGTGGAGCAAGGGGGAGACACATGGCGGCTTCAGGGGCATAGAGTGGGTTAGCGCGCCATCGAAGTAAAAAGGGAATTTTCTCCCTTTTGACAAAAAAGACTTAGAATGAAAATTTGAGGTGTGGCTCCATGACAAATCAGAAGGATACATATGGTAGGGAAGAAATCGTGAGGCATGGGCCGTGGAGGCAAAGTCAAAAATTTTCCCTTAGCGAAAAAAAGGGGTTAAAACATGAAATAAGCCCATGGATTTTTAGCGATAGAGAGGTGGACATGTGTCAAGGATAGAGGTGGAGGTGTGGGCCCGTGAGGAAAAGGTGAAAATTCCAAATTCCAAAAAAGGGTGGAAATGTGTAGAGTTCAAGCGTGATTTTATGGGACCCACCATATGCCACGTGTCAGCTCTAAATTTCAAGGGTGGAGGGGTGGAGAAAAAAGTCATATTTTCCATTTTTCAAAAAATTAAAAAGTCAAAAAGTGATCCCAAATTCATTCCCAATTGTATTTTGACATGTGGAGGGCCCAGATTGAAGGGAAAAGGGAAAATCAATGGTAACTATACATTCTTCAATTTGGCCACCATTTTTGCTCCAGGAAGTGTGGAAATGTGAATTTTGCATCAATTTTGATCAATTTTTGGTGAATTCGTGTCGTTTGTGCCTACAAGGACCAATGCAAGTGGTTTCAGGATCAATTTGCAGATTTGAGATGTTTTTGAAGTGAAATTATGCCCTATCCCATGTAAAATGTGAAATATCAAATCAAGAAGTTACAAAATCAAATTTTGAAATGATAAGGATGAAATAATGAAATGAAAGGAGTCTACATGCTTGGGAAATGAAAAATTGCCTCCACAATGGATAATGATGAAGGATTTGTAATGATTCACCTTTTTTGAAACACTTGGCAATTTTTTTGCAAAAATGTTAAACGTCCCTATGTGTGAATCATGTTGGAATTTTATAACAAACTTGATGTTGGGCATATTCTTTTCTTGGGAAAGAAGGATCAAATGTAATTAAAAGTTATATAATGCATGTTTTGAGACATTCAAAAGGTCGGGAAACTTAGAATTTCACAAGAAAATCTGGGAAGAAGCCCATTCTTTGAGAAACCACCGAGAACCTTTTCTAATTCCTTTCGCATCAAATTTGTATCATGTTGAGTTGGTTTCAATTGTAAAGCCATCAACAAGCTCTCGAGATTGTTCTTATAACATTCCCTACTTGATAAATTTGGTCATTCTCGGATTATTTTGTGTTGTCTCTTGGAAAAATTTGCATGCACTTATGTTTCGTAATGTTTTCATTTTGTGTTTCTTGCTCCTAATGCTATCTTGTGTCTGAAATCTTTCTTGATCATACATGGTCTCATTTCTTATTGATAGTTTAGTTGCATTTGTAATCTCACACGAAGAAGAGCTTTCATCCTGATAAACAAATAAACAAATTTAAAATCACTTTACCTTCCCCGAATTTAGAGATTGTTTGTAAAACTTTGGGTGTACCTTGGGTCATGATAAAATAGAGGTTTCTCGGATGCTTTTTTGGTTCATCCGCTTCAAGATTTTGTGGCGAGTTATCAAATATTTCATGGAAGAGTGTAGATATGGGCCTCCATTTTTACACATATCCTAGTTGAAGGAGTACCTTAACCCTTTGAAGCATTATGTTGTTTAGGTCTTACAAATTTCTTACAAATGTCCTCAAAGAATTTTGGCAGATTCTCGTAGTCTTGTCTAAAATCTCCCACCAAAATTCATTACGAATAACTAACCCTACCCCATACTACCCCTACATTGCATTGTGTGTCAACAAAAGAACACAATCCATTTACAAAAATGCACAAAGCAAATCAGGATCATACCATGTCTCTAGCAGCCTCAGCCTTGTCTTGAAAGCATTTCCATCATTTAGTAGTGATAGCTCTGTTGAGTTTGAATAATGGGAAATTGATCATGTTTTCTCAAGGCCATCTCCATACAACCTACACATTATAAGGATATCTTCACCTCCTTCACAAAACAAAGGCTGTAATATAGGTTCTCTTACCTTGGTTGAAAGGCACAACCTAAAATAGTTAGGACAAGATCAAGTCCTATTTGAGTGTTATCCATCTCTCCACAAATATGAGTACCAGTTAGATCACATCCTCAGATACAAAATGACATACATCATGATCTATCTTTCTTCAAGCTTCATGCCATATTTATGATGTTGTTCAGATTGAAAAGGAGAACAAATTTGGGTACCAACAGAACCTATTTCAATTGTGGAGCTACAGAGCATTACAAATGAGAGTGCCCAGACTATTGCAGTGCTCATGGTGTGGGAAGAAGCATAAGTACGAGGAGTTCCCGAGTTGTTTGAGCACATGAATCAGCAACACTGGAAAGAAAAGGGTGGCCAACATTAAGAAGGTAGACATATAGTGGATGCCTTGGGTAACATGGGATGCAGATTTGGAGCCTGACTTGGTAACAACAAGGGTAGAAGTCACGTGCACAAGAGAGATACCAAGACAAAAGAACCTGGTTTCAAGGGAGGAAGTAGTTCATGGAAAGTACCCAGACCCCATGCATCAAAAGGAGGTATATCAGGACACCATGGATGTCATTCAAAGTTTACAAGGGGAAATCCAGTGTCTAAAGGAGCAATCTAAGAGGGAGGAATAAGGGAGGAGAGTCGAGGCACCAAAGGATGACCTAGATGAGGTCAAGGAGGTGTGTAAAATGTTAAGGCAAGAGAATATCATTCCCTTGCTAGGATCATGGTTGAGAGAGAAGGTACCACACACTAGAGAAGAGTGCGAGAGGCAGGTCTTGCACACAAACCTTCCCCCTCACAGCCTTGACTATGACAAAGATATCACATTGAATGTAGTTGTAGATGGATGGCTCCTTAGTAATATCCTCATTGACACACACATGGAGGTTAATGTTATAACTTTGGATGCATGGCATCAGATGGGAAGACTTGTGTTACAACCATCTTTGAATGTGTTGTATATGGAAAACAAGACTAAGGTAATGCCCATCGGTGTCTTAAAGGATGCAACTATCACTATCTAGGGAGCTAAGTTTACTAGGGACTTTGAAGTCTTGGTGCTTGCCAAGGTAGACAATTTCCTAGCACTACTTGGCCGCCATGGTGTTACAAGAACAATGTGGACCTTCGGTTCAACAAAGGGTACACCAGATTTGAAAATAAGGAGGAACAAGTCATTATACCCCTGGTTGATGGGAATTTGACACCCTATATTGAACCTTTGGGGGAAGAAGTTCTAGATAAGATATATGTGTGCTCAATCAGGGACCCAGAGATAATACATCCTACTAATAGGGTTATCCAGTTTGAGGATGTTCAGTCAGTAAGTGATACCACTAGTCTAGCATGTGACAATTGTGTGCATGGAACTTATGAATTGATGGGATGGTAGTTGAGAGGGTCAGTGACCAAGGTGACAAAGGCATGCACAGTCCGGTGCCTAAGAGGAAAGGAGATGCCTAAATATTCAGGAGGAGCCTTACCTAAGATATTTTTACAAGAAATAAAAGCTCAGTGGAAGAATGAGAAGGAAGGAAGGGGGATGTTAAGTTATGTCTTGATCAACACAACTGCACAGTGGTGGGCTACAAATTAGGAGAGCCTTTTGGAATGGCGTGAGGTAAGAATTTCTCTCTCTTTCAGATTCTCTAGGATCAACATGCCCACCACCATCAAGGAATACCATGAGAAGGAGCCTAACTCTTTCCATATCCAGAGTGTGAAAGGGTTTGGAGAGAGGCACGAAGCTTTATCACCATCCCTTTGGGTGCACAAGTTATACTCTACACTATAGGGTTACATTTGCACATGGTACATTCATTCGAGAGACACACCGCCAGATAGGGAATTGGAAAGAGCTCGCGGCTAACTTCATTCAAACCTTTGAGTATCAGAGTACCAATCCATCAGTTGATAAGGCCTTACAGGGTATCAATCACCTTACCATGGGGGATAGTACCATGGCGGAAGATAGGCTATTGGAGTTACTAGGTGGAATAGGTTTGGAGGCACACTTTGAAGAAGTAGAGGAAATATAAGAGTTATAGCTTGAGCGTGCGTGTTTGGAAAAGGAGAAAGGGAAGTTGGTGTATGTAATTGATGGGGAGGAAGCAGAAAATTTTGATGTTAACCATTCTATAGGAACATGAGGTAGTGGATAGTGTTGATACTCACGCACACACCTACTATGATCCCTTAAAGATAAATAAGGTTAACATCAGTTTAGGAGAAGAACCTAAGGAAGCTATTATTGGAGATTACTGGTCAGAGAAGGAAGTCTCTAAGATCATTGATCTATTATGTAAATTTGAGGATTTATTTTTGCATGGGTACCATGAGCTCAAAGGTGTTCACCATTCCTTGGGGGAGATGAAGATAAAACTGAAGGACGGTGCGCACCCAGTTAGGAAGAGGCCCTACTGGATGAATCCCAATTTACATGTAAAGGTTAAGGAGGATATAGAAAAATGATAGCTTCTAGGATCATTGAAGTAGTAGAAGAATAAGAATGGATAATTCTGATGGTGATCAACATCAAGAAGGATGGGTGGATTAGGATCTGCATGGATTATAGGGAGCTGAACATAGTTTGTGTCATCGATAATTTTCCAAAACCCTTCACTAAAGAAATTTTGGAAGGAGTCGCTGTGTGTGAAATCTATTCCTTTACGGATGGATTTTTAGGGTACCACCAAGTCCGGATTACAAAGGAGGACAAAAGAAGACAACTGTTGCCACTAGTAAGTGGGGAAGTTTTGCATATACGGTCATGCCCTTTGGGTTGAAGAATGCACCTACTATTTTTTGACACATCATGGTGCAAGCATTCCAGGACTTCATCCATAAGTTTCTTTAGGTCTATTTGGATGATTGGAGAGTGTATGGTCTAGTCAAATACTATTGTGAAAATTTTATGTTGATGTTTGAGAGGTGTAGGCGATTGAGGATATACCTCAATATTAAGAAATGTGTATTTTCTACAACCTTTGGCATGTGTTATCTCATTTTAGTGATTCCAGCTAAAAATAAGATAACCATAGAAATTTTTTGGACATATCTCTTAAAATTCCCCTTTAAAGGAGAATTTCAGGTTTTTGGGCTTTCACTACATGAAAGCATGTTTCTTGCATGTTACATGTCTGATGTTCCCCGAAACCTGAAACCCAATTGTCTTAGCTTTGTGTCAGGTTTTCAGAACTCCCAAGCATCAGAACATGCTTTTCCAATGCATGTTTCATGTCGTGTGATTCCCAAAACCCGAAACCCGAATGAAGCCTTTGTGTTGGGATTTCAGGACTTAGAAGCATCTTAACATCTCATGCGTCATGCTTCATGTTTTTCCAAAACCAAAACCCAAATTAAACCAAACCCTTTGTATCAAGTTTTCGAGAGGCTCCAAGCATGATGACATGTCATTAATGTCCAGTTGTCTAGTAGTTGGCACATGCATCAAGTGATGTGTAATTAATGTTAGGTTTTTATAAATAGGTGGTTTTCCATGTCATTTGTTACCTGGTATGTTTTTGTTGCATTGGATTTCTATGCATGCTTCTTCCACCTCCAAACCCGATTGAGCTTCCGGTCAATTTCACCATCCATTATTGATCATTTTTTGATCTAGTTGAAGGTATTCTTCTCCTCTTTATATTTTGGAGCTTTTGGGGTTATTTATGAGGTGTTTTGTTTTGGGTTTTCTTTTCTTTTTCTTCTTCTTTACTATTTTAGTGTTTTAGGTTGTTTTTCTTGTTTCTTGTCTTTTCGTGAGGGCTCTCATTTGGAATTTACCCCTTAGGTTATTTACTTGTTGTAAGCTATGGATTTCAAGGTTCTAAAATTCTAAAGTGATCATGAGATGGGGATTTTTCATGTTCTGAAAGGTCAAAAACATGATATACTTATTTCGTGTTTTACAGGGTGCTCAACATCATCCAATTTCCACCTTGTTTCAGGTTTTTCTAGTTTCTCGACATCTCACTTTTTCTACCTCGTGTCAGGTCTTGTCAGGTGCTCAACATCCTCCAAGTTCCATAGTGTTTCGAGTATTTCTACCTTCTCAACATCATCTCACTTCCGCCTTGTGTCGGAGTTTTCCTCGATGTGTTGTATGCCTAACTTCCAACATACACCCCACCGGTGTTTGAGTTTCTCAAGGTGCTCAACAAACTTCAAACTCCACTAGTATTTCATGTTTCCATTGGTGTTTGAAACAACCAAATTTCGATATACAATCCAAATCTGTTAGGTTTCCAAAGGTGTTGTACAAGTTTCAAAACACAAAAGGTGTGGTAGGTCTATGCACTTATCCAACAAACTTTCACACTCGAATGCTCTTCCGAGAAGTCATCAAGGCATTTCAAAACTCCTCATGTTGGACCCTGGCCCATCTAAGGATAAGTTGGATAAGTTAGGGAAAATGAAGTATAAGTACCAAAATATGGAATCTTCTTCTTGGGTAAGCTGTAATTATGACATCCGGGACATGGATCTCGGCAATATAGATATGGAAGACTTCTAGAAAATAATTACAGATTCTTCTCAGAATTCATGGATGAAGTCAATTACCGGCAGTGGTCTCCCTCTCATAGCAGGATTTCCAATATCAGCTCAATACCTTTAATTCTTCATGGATTGTGCTTTCCACTATGACTTAGCCTCCCACTCAATGAAAAATCAAGCAGGGAATCTATAGTGAAATTAGATGGAGATTACTTTGATCAACTCCTAAAGTTTCCCAACTTTATGGAATATGTTGATTTAGACCTTAAATCAACACAAAAGGCCTAGGACAAAGATCAGGAAGATTACATCAAGCATGTAAACAAGAAGTTCTTGATCAAGGCTAAGCCAATTGTTTCTAGGTTTCCCAAGTCGGTCCCTAGAAGTGATTTTATCCTTGAAGTTAGCAATATCATCACCCTATTGAGCCGGTTATTTGGGCTCCCAAATTAAAAAGAATTCCAAGGTTGGATGTACAATTTCATAGTCTTCATAAATAAAAATGACAAAGGGATTGATTATGGTAGCCTAATAAGTAATGAGATAGACTCCCAAATGAAAATGGTCTTGTCTACTGGTAAGTTCTTTATGATGTCATACGTCACCTATCCGCAGAAGGCATGAGAAAATATCTAGGACTGGATGCAAAAGGAAATCAAGCAACAAACACATATATCATTACTTCCACGGGTGGGGATAAAAGGGTTTGAAGACTAATTTAGAAGAGTGAATGATGCCTTCTTCTATGAGAACATTTGTAGATTGCATCCCGATCTTAGGAAGAGAAGGGTTTCCGATGAAGCATGGAATAAAGTGTCAAAATGGGTTTGCATCTTCTTACAATTCAAGAAGTTTACTTATCTTCAGGTGGTAAGGTTCCATGGTAATCCTTTCCATTTTCCCAGGTTCCCATGTGACAAACTGATCCTTATGGAGTTGGTCAGACAATTGTTGGATTTTCAAAAATTCCAACAAAGCAGGTGCAAAGCCACCATACCCTTCCCCATTTCCATTGGAAGGTATACATGTTCCACCTTGGTTAAGGCCAAGAACATGGTGCATGAGATTCAGGATAAATTGAAGAAACATATGAAGATGAGGGATGGATTCGACATCCGAGTCCTCAAGTCATATGGAACCTTGTACCTGCATGTGCCCATAGTGGAAGATATCTGGGTTGATCTTCGTGATGAACTTACCATCCGAAGAAAAGACAACAATAGACTAAAACTTGAATAAATTCAGATGTTAGATCTGGCTGATATCCCTGAATCCACCACAAATGATGAAAGTGTTCTGGAACCTAGGTATAAATAGTCAAATGGAGATCAACTTGGATTCCCATCCATTGATTGGTCTCACATTCTTTGAAAAGGATTCTATTGCTAAAAGAGCTACTCAGACTCTTTTCTCGCACTAAGGCATGGCTCATTTCCTAGGAATGAGTTATAAAGAAAAGATATTTTCAAAAATAGCTACTTTAGAAGCGAGACCCTCCAAGGGAGAGAAGGAAAAGGATAAAAGCCCTACCAAGAGGAAAATAAAGTTTAAGTTTGTCAAAAAAGGAGAAAAGCAAGGGGCCGAATCATCTACTACTCCTACACAAATAGTTGAGATATTGGATTCACCTCCTCCACCAGAACAAGGAGAAATTCTTTCAGAAATCGAGGTTGGTCAACCTCTTATTTCTCCTTTTGTGGATTTCTCATTGGAAGTAAGTCTTTCTCTTGCTTCTCAAGCTTTGGCTTTAGAGTCTTTACCTCCTCTCTCCCAATCTTCCTCATCTCATATTTATAAGCCACTCTCATCAACCATGGCTAATATTTTCCGACCTTTTGACCTCTCTCTCTGTTGGACCCATGATGGACATAGAAATGCCTCCTCCTTCCACCCCTTTATTCCCGAATCTATTCCACAATCACTACACTTGCACTCATTACCACTCCACAAGTGAATCTTCCCCACTTGCAGATACAACCATAACACCTCCGATTGGGAAAATTATTCCACTTTGTACCTCAATGATTGGTTGATCAAACTCGAGGAAGAGGAAGGTGGTAGTTTCCCCTACCAGCCTTCGATTTCAGTTCACTCAAGGCTTCTCCTACCAAATCTACCAAGAAACCTAAAACAATTTCTAGGTTTCATTGGATGCCTCAGGACATAAGTTTGCAGAGATTGCAACTCCCATGAGCCTAACAAAACCAAGGAGGATATAGTGGTAACTCGATTATTAGATTATAAGGGTTGATCTGGAAAAAGTAACAATAGAAGGATCACAACAGGATGCGCAAGATTCCATGAACGTGTTTTACCAAAAGCTAAAGGAAAAAAAGGTAAGAATGGATGAGCTTAAGGAGAAAGTTGAATAATTGATGTAAGTATTACTCAATATTTTAAATCCTTCTCGATCAACACCTTTGTCATCTTCTACCCCTACTTCTATCAGGTTTGATTTCTCATCGGTACCTATGATTGAAAAGATCAATGAGAAAGGGAGAATGGTTGAAGAATGAATAAAGAGGCTACTCCTATAAGGTAGAGAGGTCATTGATGACACAGTGGAGGTTTATAAATCCTTGGAGGAAATAAAGAAGGATGATGAAAAAATGGATGATGAATTTTCATAGGAATTTGAGAACCTTGAATTAACTTTGGAAGCCCTCAATGCACTAAAACAAGTTCCATCCCAAGTCTTAATGGAAGAAGGAATCATTCCACATGGAGATAAGCATTTCCAGCTAGCCAAAGCCATTAGATTCAGGATAAATATTCTCAGTGAAGCTTGTAGAAAGTTGAGGGAATCTAGAGATCAGCTGGTTGATGCCACCAATGACATAGAAGAGGAGCTATCTAGGATCTTCGCCAAGGTGTTGGGTGAAAGCTCAAAGATTCTACCTATTGATGATCTCTATAAACAAATTCAGGAATCAATTCAGCATGAACCAGCTTCTATCTTTGATCTGGTAGTCATTGATAAATTCATAAGGATCGAGAATGTTTTGGAATCACTAAGGAAACTCAACAAGAGGTTGAAGAAACTTCCTAATAACACAAGTGATACTAAAAAAACGTGTGAGGTCCTAAGTGATTATTCTAGTGCACCAAATGAAGATGAGATGCAAGGCATAATCTGGAAGTTCCAAGAATTTTGAGACAAGCAGGCTTCACTGGAAGGAGACAAGGATGATGAAGTAGAATAAACATAATGTTCCATGTCATTTCTACCAAGAAATTTTCATGTCTATTTATTTTTGTTTCATCACATATGAAGCAAGTTTTGACATGTTCTCTGTGTAAGAGTCAAGAAAAATAGGACTCTTGTTAAAAGACTATTTTCTAGGATTTATCTTATTTTCTCTCTGCTCTTCTATTATAAATAAGGGATGCTTGTGCATTTAAAGGGGGAGACTTTTTAATATTAAGAGCTATTGTGAAGAAGAAGAAAAACTTTGTATTTTATTTTTAATCATTGAAGAATAGAAACATGTGTTATTTTACAAACTTTGTGTTGTGGGATTCATCTATCTTGAGATATTGTTCTTACGTCCAAAATCTTGAGCTATTCTTTGTTTAGTATTCTTAATCATTTTAATCATTTCAAAATATTACACTTATTATCTAAAACTCATATAAGTATTTCATGATCTATGTTTGCTTGAAAGAAAATGTGTTCCTCTCATTCCCTTCCCGCTTTGTTTCATCTATAATATTTTCCTTCTAATTCTTTCTAATCTAAAGTTGTAACTTCCCCATTTCATGATGGTATGGATTTGAGATTGCATCCCAACCCCAATGGTTAAATAGTGTGGATAATGTATATATTATTTCCACTATGTTTTAGATTAGTAATAAATAGGAAGCCTCACTTGCTTTGAGGAGGGATTTAATCCCATGCACCGTGGTTGAACCTCATATTTTGGCCTAAAAAAATATCCAACCAAAAGTTTATGGAGACTCCAATAGGGATACAAATTGATAAGACTATTCTTATCCTATTGGTGTCTGGTGACTCAGTATATGCCTTATTTTCAAAAGATCCACTTTCAGTTCAAGGTTTCGAGAAAGATCTTCACTTGGTCTAGTGAGCCAGGGGTGAAACTGATCCATTCTTTGATATGCTTCAAGAACACAATTTCAGAATTTCCCCCAATAGTGTTACATCTAGCCGAGCAATAAGTTCTTTTCCTATCCGAAGAACTCGGGATTCTCGAGGACAAGAAGCTTTTGCAACCTTCAGGGCATTATTCTTGTCTCGATACTCGATTTTGTATGAAATTCATTCAGAAGAATGGCTACACAACCTGTGCCTTGGGGTGTAGCTATTGGTCCTCTTTCCCTAACTCCACCGTTACATGATCTACCTCATGGATCTTATAAGAATATTCCTAAGTTCAACGGTGATGGGAAGCAGCACCCTAATGAACACATTGCTTCATTCTTTGTCACATGTGGCATCCTTAGGGTTTCTCATGAAGATGTCTCTATTCGACTCTTCATTGAGACATTGCATGGTGTAGCAGCAGAATGGTTCTACCATCTTCGAATGCATGCATTACCAACTAGGCTACCATGAGATCCATATTTGAAGCAAGGTTCAAACCAGCTGAAGATTCTCATGCCTTGTTAGCACAACTTACACATATGAAGGAGTCTTATGAACCCATGTGGGACTTCATAGCCAAATTCAACAAACTAATTCATAAGATTCTAGATCTAGCCATTCCCACTCTTGAAAATCAAAAGTGTTTCTTCATCAACACTCCCCTGATGTGATCTTCTTATTAAGAAGGTCTGTTATTCCCGATTTGGCCACTGCTCAAGCTACAACCACTGAAATAGAAGATGATCTTATTCTAGCTAGAAAGATCAGAAGAGAGTCATCTAAGCCTAAAAATTAGAGTTCTTCTCAGATTACTATTGATCCTATGATTCAGAGGATGGCCAATGACTTGATCACTTTGAAGAAGCAAATGTCTCAACAAGTGACCAACATTCCTTATCAGGATATTCCTAGATAGAATTTCAACAATACCAATGGCACCCCTATAAGAGATAGGAATCGATTTATTGTTGCTCCCACTAAGGCTAGCCATTGAAGCTCCTCCTGTCAACACAACAGTAGAAATAGTTGAGGAAGATGAAGAACCAAAAATTAGTATTCTCATGAAGATTTTGAAGCTTCGGGATATCTTGCCGACAAGTCTTTTAACGATTCATTGGAGACTTAAAATTGGGTACTTGGAATACGAGGAAGATGAAGGTGAGCATAATGGTCAATCATTTGTAGTATTCACTCGATCTCAATCCATAACCCTAGAAAGCTGGTTGAAGGCTCTAAGAAGAAAATTAAAGAAGCTCCTGTAACTATGGCTAAAAGAGGCTCTCTATCTCAGGGGAAAACGAAAAGGAGACAATTAAAAAGGTAACCCTACCTTCTAACTCTCTTTCTCTTACCCCCAAGGCTAGTACCTTGGCTCATACCAATGTAACCAAAAATAATCCCACCATCATTCTTTTATATACCACTTTTGCCATTATCGATCATGCAAAGAAGACTAAAATCCAAATGTCGAAAAAGTGGATACCTTGATTAAATCATGAGTAATTTGAGAAACTTGACAAAGTTCATTAGAAGCAAGGCTGCTATCCCTTCATATTCAAAAGGAATTTTCCTAGCCCCACTCAGCCTTTACCTCAAAGTAATATGACCTCTGCTGCTTCTTTGGGAAAAATTGAACCATTTTATTTGTCCTTACTTATAAATGGTTTTAAACTCAACAATTGCAATTGACTCGAGGAACCTCACGATAACTAATGCCCACAAAAGTAGCCCATGCCCTTGGACTTACCTTAACTAAATCTTATGGGTGGTGTTACTCCATGGAAACTAAACAAGTCCCCTTGATTAGCCAAATCAAGGATGCATAGTTTGCATTTGTTGCATTCCCTGAAAAGAGAGTAAAAATGACTATCCTGGTTGTTGATATCCTAGTTGCTTATGGTATTCTCTTAGGAAGAGGTTTTTGTAAAGATCAATATGGACTAGACCAAAGCTAAAATTCCAGTAAATGGAGTTCTTCATGTCCTCCACCCTGAAGCATAGGAAAAGTACATGGTCACTAAATTAGATGATCCCAAGGCTCAAATTCTCTTTGAAGTTGTAAGCTTGGGTAATTATTTCATTACATCTGAGGTTCCTTCTGTAGAAGTCAAGGAGGAAGATCCTAATGCCTTATAGACCCTCGAGTTTAATGAGAGTTGTTTAAATCTTGAGTCGTGCGGGTGTGGTTCTTATATCTTTGATTTCGAGATATTTCCTTTGCCTTTAAGCTATAGTTTGACAATACTAATAACATGGCTGAATATGAAGCTCTATTATTAGGATTAGAAATGGCAAGGCAAAAAGGAATCTGAAATCTCAAAGTGTAGGGAGATGTCAAGTTGATTGTGAATCAAGTAAAGGGGATCTACCAGGTGAAAAATGATCACCTAAGACATTACAGGAACAAGGTGTGGGACAACATAGAATGCTTTGATGCTTTTTCCATTAAGGAAGTTTTGAGAGATCACAACGATAAAGATGATTCTTTAGTCATGTCCGCATCTCTTCTCCTCCCTCACCCAAAGTTCAAATAGGACATGTATACCATTGAAATTGTGTATCATCCAAGTGTTCTCGATAATGTAGCACATTGGCAAGTGTTCAATGATGATCAACATGTATTGTATTTTCTTGAGAAAGCTGATAATTTTAGTGAGATTTATTTTGGAGGATCGAAGTAGATTTCCATGAGCTCGTCTTGAATTCATATCAAGAGATTGATGAGGAATTCATCCAAAGCTTAAAGGAAATAAGATTCTGAAGGGATTAGTTTCTCTATAAGGTCTATTTGATAAGCATGACCATTTCATTTAGGATAAAAGGAAAGTTGAAGGTACTTCCTCATCAAAGGTAGATCAAGTTAACCTTGGCTCTTCTAACCAACCATGGATGGTAAACATCAAGAAATTCTATTCTCCAGAGGAGAAAGAAAGATTCACTTCACTCCTAAAGAGATATATGGACATCCTTTGGTCATATGTGGATTTGAAGTATTTTAAGCCTAAGGATGTGTAACATAGTATCCCTTTGAAGCCCGAGGTTAAACCATATAGGAAGAAGAAGAAAAGGCATTAAAACCAAAGATCTTTGGGACTCATTGCAGAAATTCAAAAGATGTTAGACGCAAGGATTATATTTCAATCCATCATTCCACCTGGGTTACTAACATTATCCTAGTTAGAAAGAAGAATGGTGAGATCTAGATTTTTGTCAAATTTTGGAACCTTAATCAGTCTTCATTGAAAGACAATTACCCATTGCCTATCATGGATCAAGTATTATAGAATGTCACTAGATCAGAAATGTTATCCATGCTTGATGGATTTTCAGGGTATAATCAGTTGAGGTAGTGCTTGAGGATCAACATAAAACATCATTCACCACCCCATGGGGGACCTTTTCTTACAAGAGGATGCCTTTTGGTTTGATTAATGCCGGAGCCATGTTTCAAAGAGCTATGGACTTAGCTTTTAGAGATTTGATGGGAAAGGTCATAGTTGTATATTTGGATGACTTGATGGTCTTCTCTAAAAAGTGAAGTGATCATTACGATCACCTGGAGTAGGTACTCTTAAGGTATAGGCATCATGGGATTTCATTAAATCCTAAAAATTCCATGTTCGGAGTAATAAAAGGAAAGTTTTGGGTCATATCATGACTAAAAAAGGAACCAAGATCAACCCAGAGTGGGTGAAGGCCATCCAAAGCCTTACCCTACCTACAAGAAAAACTGGGGTGTATTCCTTTTCGGAGAAAGATCAAATTCATAAGAAGATTTGTACACGATTTTTCCAATAAAACCAACGATATCCTTGGGATGATGAAAGGTAAAAAATCCATTTTGATGGAGCATTGAAGGAAGCTTGATTTCAAAGAATTCAAAAGAGAAATTCTCATTCTTTTATTCTCGGTATGCCCAAACTTCAAGAAGGATTTCATCATGTACAACTACGCTTCGCACATACTGAGATCACCATCCGATGTAGGAGAAATAAGAAGGAATAAAATCTCCCATTACTTTCATGAGTTATCCACTAAAGGAACATGAACTAAAAATGTCAAAAATTGAAAAGCATGCTTATGTAGTGGTGAGAATGGTGAAACATTTCAAGTACTACGTGTTGAGTTCTCACACTCTTGTTCTCATTCCTAATCTGCGCTTAAGTCCATTTTGACTCAACAAGAGTTGGGTAGTCGGGAGTAAGCTGGATAGCCAAAGTCTAAGAATGTGACTTGGACATCAGACCTACCAAGTTGGTACAAGGAAGAGGCCTGTGCCAATTGATTGCACAAAACAAGTCTGAGATAGAATGCGAAGAAACTAAGGATTGTTCTTCAAAATTGCCCATGGTGCTTTTTGTAAGAACAACCGATGAATGATATGTAGATATTGCTTTATTTTTACTTATGGTGAATGTCCCCCACATTTGAGCTAAAAAGAAAAGAGGAAAGTTAAATTAAGGTATGTAAGATACGTTCTATGGGATAATGGTATATATAAGAAGGGCATTGATGGTGTATTCCTGCATTGTGTTGATAAGTCTCAGTAGATAAGGTTGTTAAAATCCTTTCACAATCTAACATGCAGAGGAAATTTCTCTTCCTCTATGATAACTTACAAAATCTTACAAGCTAGGTACTATTGGCCTACTCTCTTTCGAGATTCAGCTAGAATGGGTGGCTAAGTGTGAAGCTTGTCAACATTTCGTTGGTCATCCTAAGCTGGTAGATCTCCCTTAAAGCCCGTGATAATTGAAACTTTTCACCAATGGGGAATTGACTTCATTGGAGTACTAAATCCTTCCTCTAGTGCCGGTCATAATTATGTGCTCACTACCACATACTATTTCACCAAGTGGGTGGAAGTGCCAATCAAAGAAGTAACCTCCGAAGTTGTGTGTAACTTTCTCAAGGAGAATATAATTGTTAGATTCGGTGTGCCTCATAAGATTGTTGCTGAAAATGATTCTAATTTCTCATCACATGAGTTGACATAATTTTTCTATGGATTTGGGATTACGTTGGCTCATTCATCTGATTATTACCCCCAAGGTAATGGTCAAGCTGAATCAAGTAACAAACCTGGTGACCATAATCAGAAAGATGGTTGATGAGAATCAGAGGACATGGCACAAAGCATTATATGATGCATTATGGGTAGATCAAATTACTCCTAAGCGAGCTATTGGAATGTCCCCATTCCAGGTGTTATATGGAATTAATGCTAAGATTCTTATCTCTGTAGAATTGCCAGCCTTACGATTGGCTAAAGCAATTGAGGATGAAACTTTTCAAAGTTATATTGAGAAAAGGATAATGTACCTAGCCAAGATAGAAGAAGAATAGAGCAAGGTGGTGGATCACATTGTAGATCATCAGAGAAAAGTCAAAAATATATTTGACAAAAAATCAAAGCAATGTGATTTCCAGATTGGAGATCTAGTACTTCTTTGGGATAAGAGAAGGGAATAGAAAGGGATGCATGGCAAGTTTGATTCTTTATGGAAAGGTCCTTTCAAAATTCATCAGCTGAATGGTGAAAATAGATTCTGTCTATCATACCTTGATGGATATTTTCTCCCTCTACCTTTCAGTGGTCAACATTTGAAGTTGTTCCATCAATAATGCAAGATGCTCTCTTACATTGTATTATAATTTATTTTTGTTATGTGTTTGCTTTCTTTCTTTCTTTCTTTCTTTTTTTTTTTTATCTTCTCCCACTCCATAGCCCAATGGATAGAGCCTTTTGATTTTGAGTTCTCTTCCTTTTAGGTTTCAAAGAAATTCCCAAGCTGGAGCCAGTTGTTATCTTGTTTTAGTGATTCCAACTAAAAATAAGATAACCATAGAAATTTTTGGACATATCTCTTAAAATTCCCCTTTAAAGGAGAATTTCGGGTTTTCAGGCTTTCACTACATGAAAGCATGTTTCTTGCATGTTACATGTTTGATGTTCCTTAAAATCGAAACCCGATTGTCTTAGCTTTGTGTCAGGTTTTAGAACTCCCAAGCATTGGAACATGCTTTGTCCAATGCATGTTTCATGTTGTGTGATTCCCAAAACCAAAAACCCGAATGAAGCCTTTGTGTCAGGATTTCAGGACTTAGAAGCATCTTAACATCTCATGTGTCATGCTTCATGTTTTCCAAAACCTGAAACCCGAATTAAACCAAACCCTTTGTATCAGGTTTTTGGAGGCTCCAAGCATGATGACATGTCATTAATGTCTAGTTGTCTAGTAGTTGGCACACACATCAAGTGATGTGTAATTAATGTTATGGTTTTATAAATAGGTGGTTTTCCACGTCATTTGTTACCTAGTACATTTTTGCTGCGTTGGATTTCTGTGCATGCTTCTTCTACCTCCAAACCCGATTGAGCTTCTAGGTTGATTTCACCATTCATTCTTGATCATTTTTCAATCTAGTTGAAGGTATTCTTCTCCTCTTTATATTTTGGAGCTTTTGGGGTTATTTATGATGTGTTTTGTTTAGGGTTTTCTTTTCTTTTCTTCTTCTTTATTGTTTTAGGGGTTTAGGTTATTTTTCTTGTTTCTTGTCTTTTCGTGAGGGATCTCATTTGGAATTTACCCCTTAGGTTATTTACTTATTGTAAGTTATGGATTTCAAGGTTCTAAAATTCCTAAGTGATCATGAGATGGTGAGTTTTCATGTTACGATAGGTCAGAAACCTGATATATTGATTTCAGGTTTTGCAGGTGCTCGACATCATCCAGTTTCCACCTTGTTTTAGGTTTACTAATTTCTTGACATCTCAATTTTTGGCCTCATGTCAGTTCTTGTCGGTGCTCTACATCCTCCAAGTTCCATAGTGTGTTGGTATTTCTACTTGCTTGACATCATCTCACTTTTGCCTTATTTCAGTTTTCATCGATGCGCCACATGCCCTAACTTCCGACATACACCCCACTAGTGTTTTGGGTTTCTCAAGGTTCTCAAAATCCTTTAAACACCGCCAACATTTTGGGTTTCCATTGGTGTTTGACACGGCCTAATTTCTGACATACAATCCATTTTTTGAGTTTTCGAAAGTGTTCTACATGTTTCAAAACCTAAAAGCTATAATGGGTCTCGTGCACTTGTCCAACAAGCTTTCACACCCGACTACTCTTCCAAAAGTCATCAAGGCATTTCCAAGACTCTTCATGTTGGACCCTTTTCCATCTAAGGATAAGTTAGATAAGTCAAGAAAAATGAAGTATAAGTATCAGAAGATGGAATCTTCTTCTTATGTAAGCTGAAATTATGACATCCGAGACACGAAGCTTGGTAATATAGATATGGAAGACTTATGGAAAATAATTATGGATTCTTCTTAGAATTACATGGATGAAGTCAATAGCCAAAAGTCATCTCCCTCTCACATAAGTATTTATGATATCAGCTCAATGCCCTGAATTCATCCTTGCTTATGCTTCCCACTATGACTCAGCCTCCGCTCAGTGAAAAATCAAGCAGGGGAATCTATAGTGAAATTGGATGGAGATTACTTTGATTAACTCCTAAAGTTGCCCAACTTTATGGAATATGTTGATTTAGACCTTAAATCAGCATAAAAGTCTTGGGACAAAGATCAGGAAGATTACATCAAGCACGTAAACAAGAAGTTCTTGATCAAGGCTAAGCTAGTTGTTTCTAGGTTTCCCAATTCATTTCTAGAAGTGATTTTATCCTTGAAGTCAACGATATCATCACCCTGCTAAGCTGGTTATTTGGGCTCCAAGATTAAAAATAATTCCAAGGTTGGATGTACTAGTTCATGGTCTTTAAGGAAAATGACCAAGGGATTAATTGGGGTAGCCTAATAAGTAATGAGATAGACTCCCAAATGAAAATGGTCTTGTCTACCAGCAAGTTCTATATGATGTCATACATCACCTATGCGCGGCAGAAGCATGAGAAACTATCTAGGGCTAGATAAGTATATATCAATACTTCCCACAACCGACAATAAAAGACTCTCGAAGACCAATTTAGAAGAGTGAACGATGCCTTCTTCTACAATAACATTTGCAGATTAGATCCTGATCGAGGAAGATAAATGAAGCATGGATTGAAGGGTAAGTGCAGGAAGTTGATGGACAAATATAGGGTCATCCGTGGACATCATATTGCAAATAACAACATAATATCAACTTGTAGGGATTATTAGCAATACATACACTCAAAATTAGACAAAATTATATTAATATGAATTGTAGAATTTGGAATCTAGTTTCTAAAATACTAATTTTTGTAAAAAATGGACAAGATTAGCTATATTAAACACTCAAAATTCAATGACTTGGTATTTTTTTTTAAAAACACCGATAAGATTATAGTCCGTTTGCCCACAATTTGGATGACCAAAAATTGATATATATTTTTTTCCTTTGGTGAGAAGTTATATGCCACTATCTATCTTGGGATGGATTTTATTTTGTATTTTTTTGAGTAATATTTTATTTTTTATGATTTTTTCCGTGAAAGTGGTATGAAAACATAAAGAAAACAGAGCACTTTCCGTTTGCCTGCCATAACTTCATCAAAAAATATTGAAATCAAATAAATTTTTTTAACATGTATATAATTTCACCATGGTTGGGATGGTATAAGTTTTATCACATTCTGATAAGTGAAACAAAATTTGTAGTCTTAAACGTAGACATAAACATTCACAGGAAAAAGTGTCTTAAAGACCTACTATTAGTAAAAAATTATAAAATGATATTTATCCTCTTCTATTCACTTTAAAATCAGTATTTCTACAAAGCTAATAGTCTCCCCTACGCAATGGTACCATTTTTATGACATAGTTTTTACTTTTCGGCATGGTTCAAGTCCGCGGAAGATTAAATTTGATGTTTTGTTGTTTTTTATGTAAAATTCAGGATTTGATGTCCACTTAATTGTCCCCCAACTTGGTGCACTTACCCTGAAGTTTCAAAATGGGGTTACATATTCTTGCAATTCAAGAAGTTTACTTATATTTGGGTGGTAAGGTTCCACGGTAATCCTTTCCATTTTCCCAAGTTCCTAGGTGACAAATTGATCCTTATGGAGTTGGTCAGACAATTGTTGGATTTTCACAAATTCCAACAAAGCAGGCACAAATTTTCCATCTCCTTCCCCATTTCCATAGGAAGGTATACATGTTCCACCATGGTTAAGGCCAAGAATGTGGTGCATGAGATTTAGGATAAATTAAAGAAACATATGAAGATGAGGGAGGGATTTTACATCTAAGGAGTCCTTAAGACATATGGAACCTTGTACCCACACATGCCCTTGTGGAAGATATCGGGGTTGATCCTCATGATAAATTTTCCATCCGAAGAAAATACAACAACAGACTGACACTTGAAGAAATTCAGATGTTATATCTGGCTGATATCCCTGAAGGCACCATGGACAATGAAAGTGTTTTGGAACCTAGGTATAAATTGTTAGATGGAGACCAATTTGGATTCCCAGCCATTGATTAGTCTATTGTTGAAAAGGCTTCTATCACTAAAAGATCTTCTCATACTCTTTTCCACACTAAGGCATGGCTCATTTCCTTGGGAATGAGTTATAAAGAAAAGATATTTTCAAAAATAGCTACTTTAGAAGTGGGACCCTCTAAGGGAGAGAAGGAAAATGATAAAATCCCTACCAAGAGGAAAATAAAGTTTAAGTTTGTCAGAAAAGGAGAAAAGAAAGGGGCTGAATCATCTACTACTCCTACACAAATAGTTGAGATATTGGATTCACCTCCTCCACTAGAACAAGGAGAAATTCTTTCAAAAATTGAGGTTGGTCAACCTCTTATTTCTCCTTTTGTGATTGCTTGTCGGAAGTAAGTCTTTCTCTTGCTTCTCAAGCTTTGGCTTTAGATTCTTTACCTCCTCTCTCCCAATCTTCCTCATCTCATATTTCTACGCCACTCTCATCAATCATGGCTAACATTTTCTTTGACCTCTCACCTCTCTCTGTTGGACCCACGATGGCCATAGAAATGCCTCCTCCTTCTACCCCTTCATTCCCTAAATCTATTCCCATAGTCACTACACTTGCACTCATTACCACTCCACAAGTAAATCTTCCCCACCTATAGATACAACCATAACACCTTCGATTGGGGAAACTTCTTCCACTATACCTCAATGGTTGGTTGATCAGACTCCGAGGAAGAGGAAGGTGGTAGTTCCCCTACTAGCCTTCAATTTCAGTTCACTCAAGGCTTCTCCTACCAAATCTACCAAGAAACCTAAAACAATTTCTAGGGTTTTCAGTGGATGCCTCAGGGCATAAGTTTGAAGATATTACCACTCCGTAGCCAAAAAAAAAAAAAAAAAAAACCAAGGAGGATATAGTGGTGACTGATTATCAAATTACAAGGGTTAATTTGGGAAAAGTAACAATAGAAGGAGCATAACAAGATGTGCAGGATGCCATGAACATGCTTTGCCAAAAGTTGAAGGAAACAAAGGTAAGAAGGGATTAGCTTAAGGAGAAATTTGAACAGTTGACGGAAGTATTACTTAACCTTTCAAAGTCTTTTGATGAAAACCATCATCTTCTACCCCTACTCCTATCAGGTTTAATTTCTCATCGGTACCTATGATTGAAAAGATCAACGAGAAGGGGAGAACAATTGAAGAATGGATAAAGAGGCTACTCCTACAAGGAAGAGAGGTCATTGATGACACAATGGAGGTTTATAAATCCTTGGAGGAAATAAAGAAGGATGGTGACAAAATGGATGATGAATTTTCACAGGAAGTTAGGAACCTTGAATTAACTTTGGAAGCCCTCAATGCACTGAAACAGGTTCCATCCCGGGTCTTAATGGAAGAAGGAATCATTCCACATGGAGATAAACATTTCTAGCTAGCCAAAGCCATTAGATTCAGGATAAATATTCTTAGTGAAGCTTGTAGCAAGTTGAGGGAATCTAGAGATTAGTTGGTTGATGCCACCAATGACATAGAAGAGGAGTTGTCAGGATCTTCACCAAGGTGTTGGGTGAAATCTCAGAGATTCTACCTATTGATGATCTCTATAAACAAATTCAGGAATCAATTTAGCATGAACCAACTTCCATCTTCGATCTGGCAGTCATTGATAAATTCATAAGGATCGAGAATGTTTTGGAATCACTAAGGAAACTCAACAAGAGGTTGAAGAAACTTCCTGGTAACGCAAGTGATACTAAGGAAACTTGCGAGGTCCTAAGTGATTATTATAGTGCACCAGATGAAGATGAGATGCAAGGCATAATCCGGAAGTTCCAAGAATTTTGAGACAAGTAGGCTTCAGTTGGAAGGAGACAAGGACGATGAAGCAGAATAAACATAATGTTCCATGTAATTTCTACCAAGAAATTTTTATTTTTTTTCATTTTTTTTCATCACATAGGAAGAAAATTTTGACTTGTTCTCCTACGTGAGAGTCAAGCAAAATAGGATTCTTGTTAAATGACTATTTTCTAGGATTTATCCTATTTTCTCTCTACTCTTTCTATTATAAATAAGGGATGCTTGTGCATTTAAAGGGGAGAGACTTTTTGAATATTAAGAGCTATTGTGAAGAAGAAGAAGAAATTTGTATTTTCTTTTTAATCATTGAAGAATAGAAACATGTGTTATTTTACAAACTTTGTGTTGTGGGATTCATCTATCTTGAGAGATTGTTCTTACGTCCAAAATCTTGAGCTATTCTTTGTTTAGTATTCTTAATCATTTTAATCGTTTCAAAATATTACACTCATTATCTAAAACTCGTGTAAGTATTTCATGATTTGTGTTTTCTTGAAAGAAAATACGTTCCTCTCATTCCCTTCCCACTTTGTTCCATCTATAATATTTTCCCTTCTAATTCTTTCTAATCTAAAGTTGTAACATCCCCATTTCATTATGGTATGGATTTCAAGATTTCATCCCAACCCCAATGGTTAGAAAAGTGTGGATATTATATATATTATTTCTGTTGTGTTTTAGATTAGTAATAAAAAAACAGCCTCACATGTCTTTGAGGAGGGATTTAATCCCATGCACTATGGTTGAACCTCATATTTTGGCCTGAAAAAATATCCAACCAACAAAATGTTATTGGGGCATATCATATTTAAGGAGGTTTTTTGGTAGATCCCATTAAAGTTACAATTATTGTGTGGTTAGGGGAGCCTACTAGCCAGAGCGCAGTGCGTAGATTCCTTAGGCATATGGGTTATTACAGGAAATTCATCAAGGGGTATGCCAAGATCACCATGCCTTTAGAGGAGCTGCTCAAACATAAAAGTGCCTTCCATTGGGGAGAGGCACAACAAAGGGTGTTTAATACATTAAAGGATAGGATTGTCACCGCACCTATATTATGTTTTTCATCTTGGGACAAGCCCTTCCATGTCCATGTAGATGCCTCGAAACTACTATTAGAGTAGTGCTTACATAGCTAGGTGAAGGAAATGTTGATCATCCTTTGTGTTTTACAAGCGGGAGGATGACACGAGAGAGTAGAATTACACAACCTGGCGAGTGCAAGGCATTGTCAATGATCTATGCGCATTTCAAATTTAGAGAAAGATGTCTGCTTGGTAAGACTCTTCATGTTTTACACCGACCATATGGCATTAAAGTATTTAGTGAACAAGACCATTCTTTAAGGGCACATATGTTGGTGGGTATTATTATTTCAAGAGTTTGAGTTCACCGTGGTAGTGAAGCCCGGGAAAATCAATTATGGACACGATCATCTATCAATAATTGATTCAGGGGGAGGATGCATAGAGTATTGAGGAGACAATGCCGGATGTGTAAATGTTTAGGTTGTGGCATATTCCCTCATATTTGGAGGAGATTGTAGTATTTTCAAAGGAAGGTGTGGTGCTTTGGAAGCAATGAAGGCATTAGAAAAGAAACAACTAGCCATAAAAATTCACGCCATACATGTTGGTCGGTGGAGACTTATACACTTTGGGACGTGATGAAGTCTTGCGTAGGTGTGTATTAGAGCATGAGTGCCTCGTCATCATGGAGTAAGCACACGGAGGAAGTGTGGGTGGACATTATGTAGGTGATGCCACCGTGTGTAAGATATTAATGGTAGGTTTGTGGTGGGAAACCCTGTACAAGGATTGTAAATACTATTGTAAAGCGTGTGACCATTGTCAATGCATTAGCAAGCTAGGAAATAGAGATGAAATGCCTTTACACCCTATCCCTAGTGCAAAGCCTTTTGAAAAGTGGGCAATAGACTTTTTAGGCCCTATTTTACTAATGGCGTGTAGGACCTGGGTCACGCTATGTCATCACTTGCATGGATTATCTAACAAGGTGGGTAGAGGCAACCCCAACTAAAGATTACACAACAGCCACAACAACAAGATTCTTGTTGGAGAACATTATCACGAGGTATGGATTTCCTTTGAGTTTAACTAGGAATAGGGGTACGCATTTCTTGAATGAGACCATGAGGATCCTACAGAGTTAGGAGTTCATGGTGGCTCATCACAAGAAAATGGAACCTATGCCTTATCACCCACAAGAAAATGGAACAAGATGGGAGAAAAGTATCAACAATATTATGGGCTTGGTGACAACTTTTAAAAATCCACACTATTGCGGTTGGTGTTTTACGGAAGTTGTTCTACTAGTTGAATTCATGTTACCTTCTCTACAAATAACATGTGTAGGAGGGTTGGCTAATGAGAAAGCACTAGAAGAAATAATTTATGAGTAAATGAAGTGGATGAGAGAAGATCACTCACGAGGTGTGGAGCCAAATAGCATATAAAGAAAAGGTAAGGCTTGGCATGATCGCCACATAATAAACAAAAATTTGAGGTTGGGCAAAAGGTCTTACTTTAAGATTCTAAATTTTTCTCCATCTTGGAAAGTTAAAATTCCATTGGTTGGGTCCTTACACATTCTTGTACATCCTTGATTTGGGCACGTGCGATTACAAGACCTGGATGGGATGAAGTTTCCTAGACACTTCAATGGGAGTAAGATAAATCCCTACTATAAATAATTCTTCTCGGTGTTTATAAATAAGGTAGTTTTTAGTTAGTTTAGAATTTTCCTTTACGTGTTTCTTTTCTTGTGTTTCCCTTTCACGTTGTTGTTTTGTTTTGTGCCTTGGGCACCGGTAACCTTATTACTACTTTTTGAGAATCTGTGAGTGCGCAGAGGACTACACATCATTTTAGTGTGGGGTGGAGTAATGTGAAGGAGCGCATGGTTAAAGTGCCAAGGAAGTTTGTGTTAAAAATCCCAGTTGAATGGCCCGGGTGAAAGAGGTGTATGGAGAGAAAATATGGAAAAAGGATGGTTGGTGTCAAGATAAAGCTACTTGTAGATCCCACGTACAAAGGAGGAGAAAGTGCATTAAGCAACATGAGGTAGGTGAGAGAAAACAAAAAAAAGGACAAAAGAAGTGTGTTTGGTGCTAATTACACACGCATAAGAGTCCCCTATCATGTTGGATTGGTTATGTGCCAGAAGGTTGGAGGGTTGTCTGCATGCGGCAGTTGGGCATGTGAGTGAAAGCATTGAAGATGGGATTTGTTTGAAAAATCCACATTAAATGAAAAAGGTATGGTGGTAGGTGAAGTAGCACTTAATGCTCAAAAAGGGAAAAACTATAAATAAAGGGGTCGAGGCACTTCATTTTTCACTTTGCATATAAGGAGAATGAAGTTATTTTTACACCTTTATAAACTAGGGATTCCAAAAAACTAATCCGTGTGAAGAAAAATTTGGAGAGATTGAAGTGTGGGTAACTAGTTCAGATTTGCAAACTAGGAGGAAGGGATTTCACGGGTGTAGGAGAAGTTGTGAGAAGGCATCATCTTGTGAAGGGAGTATCCTAGTTAGGGTTTGAAGAACTAGGGCATGGGTTTAAGAAATTTTCTTCACAAGTTCAAGATCTAAGGTTGGAGAGAGCGAAAGAATAAAGTAAGATAGAGTGATTGAAGTGGGAAGAAGACCTAGAAAATGGCACCCAAGAAACTAGCTAGTACACCCAAGAAGGGCAAGGGAAAGGGCAAGGGAAAGCAGCAAGAAATTGAAGCAAGCACAAATGAAGAGTGGTATGTAGAAATGTAGTACCTAGATGGAGTGTTGTTGGGGAAGGAGTGGGAGTCCCATCTTAGGGACATGTCATAAATGATTATAATCATCAGACAAGCACAATCGAAAAGGAGTTGGCACTAGAATTAGTGCACCCAACAAACAAGAGGACACCAGAGGGTTTTCCCATTTATAATGATGATGTGAAGGTCAAGTTGGAGAAGGCAGGGTTATTACAACTCTTTGAGTTTCCCTACTTTGGGAAACCTGAGCAATCGTATGTATCAATGGTTGATGTCACACATGCATGAGGACTATTTCCACTTCACGGGGCACAAGATGTGCATAACTCCTCAGCTAATTTCACATTTCATAGGCCTCATCTGTGAAGGAGACAGTTTGGAGGATGACTTGACTGACAAAGAAGTGATTAAGGAAACTATCACCGCTTTTGCATGCAAAAAGGGGTCAAGGTATTATGATGTCAAGGACATCAAGGATCTATGATGTCATGCACTGGTGTCAAAGCTAAATGGCTAAGAGAGATGGACCAGAGTCAATAAGCCATGGTTGAACATTTGCAAAAATATTTCAGAGGGAACCATCTATAATTTTTCTACATTCATATTATCAACTACGCGAAGGAAGGTGACAAGATCCTATTTGGGAATGTGTTGCTAACCATCATGTTCTCAAAGATTGGGGTACCCGATACATCAAATAATTTCGTATGGTAGTACCCTGTGGAATACCCCTTGCCCGCCAAAAGGTTTGAGAAATACGTTTGTGACACTATGACAATAGTGCACAAGGCACACTTGGAAAAGTGGTACACGTGCCTAAGGAATGCGTGTTAGGGGAAGAATGGAGAATTCCTAAATAATAGCCGTAGCTACCAAGGGAGAAGTGGAATTTTTGTGTACCAACATTTCTATTTGGGTAGATTCAAACTATCAGATGGGACATGGAGCCCATGGTGCAAGCTCCCCTTTTCCTTCATAGCTCAATACTTCCAAGCAAGAGTAAATAGGTTCAAGGAGTCTAAAAATTTTAAGTTGGACCTTGGTAATCTGGACCAAGAACCATAGGGAAATGCACAAAGGGTTGGTGTACCCAGTGCACGTACATAGAGTGGTACGTATCACATGAGGTACAAATGACAAGGCCCATGACTCTACCCATTGCAGAAGGATCCGTGGTGCACGTATACATTTGCATAAGACCCAAGTCGGAGAAGGGCACATATATAGAGAATGAGGTATCTATACCTCAAGATCCAACTAGGAGGAAAAGACCCATGCCCAAATGGGAGGAAAAAGAACCAGAAAAGAAAATCCCAAGTGTGGTGGAGACACAAGCAATAGGTTCCCCCGGGACAAGTGCAGAACCAAAGCATGTACATGCGCAAGAAAAATCCCATAGTAAAAGAGAAGACTCCAGAGCCAGAAGAGCCATCAGATAAGGAGTCATCAGAAGAAGAAGAAACAGAGTCACCTACACTGGAATCTCCGGTTAGGAAGAAGCTAGAGGGTAGAAGAGGAGACCACCTCAAAAGAAGCTGGAAGTTTGGACAAGTGCATAGGAGAGAAGGATGGTAGTGGAGAAGAATTAAGTGGGGAAGAGGACCCCGGGAAAGATCAAGGGCCACCTATTTTCAATATACATGATTCAGAGGAGGAAGGAAAGAAGAAGAACAAGGGTTCCTTTTTGTGTGGTGCAAAGATAGCCAGGTAGGAGGAAGCGCCTAGGACATAGGAAAAGATGAAGAGGCTAGCACGTAGAAGCAAGAGGTTCCAAGCTCGACACAAGAGCAGCCGGCCAAGGTGGTAGAAGAAGAGAGGAGAAGAGGGACATGTAGACCTTTGTGGAGGACAAAGAGGAATGTGGTAGCACTAGAGGCCTAGTTTTAACTATAAGTATACCCAAGGGTACGCAATGGGAGGAAGGTGTGCATAGAGGGGGGAGGCCAGAGATGGGTTATATTGATGACCCCAAGAAGGTGTTTTGTGTGTGGTTCCAGAGTACACTTCTAGTGGAGGAGCTTGTAGGCATGTCATCTTTTGACAAGGAGGCTACCTACCCATGGACAAGGAAGATGATCTCTTGGGCAATTGAGTCCCACCTTGATGAACTAGAGTTTGAGGTAGGCCATGGGGAAATAGTAACATTTCTAGGACTAGGAGAAGATAACCTAGTGGTGGATAGCCAATGCTCTCGGATGAACAACTATGTAACGCGCTTAACAAAGTCTCCATTGAGATAGAGGCTAGACTCTTGAGTGAAATGATAGGATCAAGGATCTAGAAGGGGAGCTAAAGGAGAAAGAGGAAGAGCTAGCTACATTGACCAAGGAGTTAAGCTAGGAAAATTTAATCAGTACCCAGTGGCAGTGGGAATTGAAGGATGAAAGGGCCAAGGTGAGTGTTGTGTACAAGAAAGTAGAATCCATCAACGAGGCCATACTATTAAAGCATCCAGACCTAGCATCACCCACGCAGAAGTATGGATCTACCTTGGGATGCCTGGAGGATTTAATAAGGGTCCTCACCATGGAAATATAACTACTAGCCTTGGATTCTATAGAGGAAGTGGTTACGTGCCTAGAGAAGGAAGAAAAGTTGAAGATCATAGCACTTGTCATAGAGTACAAGAAAGTGCTTGCTAATGTAAGGGCTGCTTCTGGGACTACTAAAGCTGCCTACAACAATTGTGCGGATAGAAACAAAGTGGCAGGCACCTTGGTCACCACTCATGAGGTAAAAATCAAGGAGTTCCATGAGAAAAACAAGGGGAATAGGGTAGAAAGAGAAAAATCCTTGCCGAGGTTGAGAGATCACACAAAGAATAGATGCGTTGGAGGATATATGTAAGGAATTAGAGAAGACCCGCGGATACTATGGGCATGCAAGGAGATGGAATAAATTTTGGGGAGGTGAGTGCCCTAGTTGGTGACCTCTCTCAAAGAGTGCAAGATGAAGTTGGTACTGGAATAAATTGGAGGCCAACTTGAAAAAGGATTTTCCTAGTCTATTGCAGTGATTATTTCACTCTCCCATTCTTTCTTCTTTCCCCATTCTTTCATCCCCTTATTCTTTTTCCTAGGTGTAAGCCTATTATATTCTTTCTCTCACTAAGAGGAGTGTTACCAAAGATGGAGAATAGGCATAGTGTGGGGTGATGTTGGGCCCCTATAATATTGACTAAGTACAGAATATGCGTAGGCACGCAAGGTCCCAGTTAAGGAAAGGCACACAAGGTCAAAGCACGTAAGGTAGGGTTTAAGAAAAGGGTTTAAGGAATCTTGTGGCATGCGTGATGCATGCGATTGAACCAAGGGTTTGGGACTTAGTAAAATTGGACATTCAAGGTAGAACACGTGAAAAGCATGACCTGGTTGCATGTGGATAAAGTGCCGGCTTGGCTGCATGGTGGCCCAGGAAGGAGCATGCATGCGGTAGAAGCTTCTAGAAGCAGATCATGGTATAAAGTGGAAGGCTCAGGCCTAGAGGAGAATTCTCACATGGAGGACCACATTTAGACACTTGGCATCAGATCTGAGGGTGTTGGAGGATGAGTTGGTAGCTCAAAAGCTATAAATACAAGCGCATGTAGAGTAAACATATATACTTAGAGAGTGGTAGGAGCTTTGCAGAAATACTGCAAGAACTCTACTATTGGGAAATTCCATTGGGGAAAGGATGTATGGGGCAAGGGGATTATAATTTTTCTTTTGGTAGCATAGTTACATTAGTCCAGTTGTAATGCATGATTGCGGTCTGCTTCTCTGTGACACTCTGTAATGGATCCATGAATGTAATGAGGTTATCGGTTATATATATATGAATATCAATGGTTATGATGAATACATCTTGCTCATAGGTCTTCTTTCATTTATGTTTATGTTAAGTATGGATGTTTGTATACTTCTTTCTGTTATGATACAAGTTATATAATCTATTAAGTACACCGTCTGGAATGACTGCAAGGATCTAGAGGCCATTCTGAGCTCTATGGTTCTTGTATGTCTTAAATCCTTTTGAAATATCTTAAACACAAATCATAGATGATGTTTCCCACTAAACTCACATAAAAGAGAGAATTGGTACCCACGTGTGCCTCGGGTGAGCACCCAACTTCTATTGGGTGATAGGCTAGCATGCATGGGGTTCCTTTATTTTGTGATAGGGGTAAAAATGACTACATTTTTTAAAATTTATGCAATTACCATCACTATGGCCTTTGACACAAAGATAATGACAATAGTCATATTTCTTATACCATGCGGGTATAGGAATACCAGGATTGAAACTAGTATGAGGTTTTATGGGGGGTAGTGCAATGGTTCCAGTTTAAGAAGCTTTTCCAAGACTAAAGAATAGGGCTCTCTAATTGGAGTGTATTTTTGTTGTTCCCACCAAAACTGAAAAATTCTAAACAGGGAGAAAGATTAGAGGAATGTTTGGATTGATTAGATGGATGAGATGGACTAGCTTTGAGAACCATTGCGTTGGCGAGATCCTTTGGCTTTTGAATATTTTTTTGGTATTTTGAATACAAAGAATAATCATTTGATTTGAACGTGGCATTTTGTTTTGTAATTGGATTTTATTTTCTTCAATGACACGAATTTCCAGCTTTCATGCCATGGTAAATGCTTCGTCAAAGGTACGAAAGGTTTATACCTACAGAGTTGGTGAGATGTTTCGCACAAGCTCTAGTGAAAAAATCTATAAGTTCAACTTGAGGTAACTGGAACATTAATTAGTTGATAAGACTTCATAACCAGCAAGCAACAAAATATGTGATAGATTCATCATCATATTGTCATGTTGAATATAGGTCGGTCATGGTGACCTTTTTACTACATTGATTGAGAAGTGGTCTAGGAATGCTTGAGCCACTTGGTTAAAGGAGTAGATGGAATGTCTGGGTAAAATATTGTACCAATCTAAGGTGGGTCCTATCAAGGACATGGGGAATGTTCATAGGAGTAAAGCATCATCATGGGCAATTAGATAAAGCACCCATGTTTGAATGAGCAAAAGTGTTGTTGCAGGTCTTCTTTACTATTGAAATGGTTTAAATTGGACATTTCCCAATACATAGGGTATGGGAGGATAGGAATAGATGGATGAATATGATCATTATATATTTCATCATAAGTTAAGGAGTTATGAGAAATAAAGCGATGCTTCTAGTATGCGTCTTTTCCATCATCATTCTAATGAGGTCATTGATGGGTTGTGAGGAATGGGCACCTCTTGTAGTAAAGGGAGGTTGATGATGGGTGTATGATGTGGATGACATCCCAGTATATGGGGGTGCTGAATATGAAAAATGTGAAGGGGGGATAGATGCAGGCGGAAGATACCTAAATAAGTGATAGATGAGATTGGGGTTGTTGGTGATGCGTGTAAATAGGTGGGGTAGTCATAACAAATCTCGTGGTAATTAGGGGTAGAGATTGAGGGATGGAAAGGATGAGGTTTTGAAATGGGGTGTGGGTTTCCGACACTAGGGGTGGTTGTGATGCAACTGGTATATACGAGGAAAAGGGGGCAGATGGGGCCATGCTCAAGGTGGTTGGTGAAGGAATGGTCGACACCATGGGTGCGATAGATGTCATTGGTGTAGTAACTATAATGGATGTGGGACCTAGATGAGAGACCACAGGGGGTAAAGTGGATGAGGGTAGCATCGAGATAGTGGTAGTTGACGTAGAAGTGGGGGCAAGGGAAGGAGGGATAGATACAAGCATGTCATATACTAGTTGTCCTAAGGAGTCTCGGGTAGATGAGTGGGAAAGATAGTATTATAAGGCCACAAGATTCTGATCAAGGAGTCTTGCGAACTCCTCATCACCAGTAGTAATGGTGATGGGCTGAGTTGGATCCATAGGCAACAGGATGGAAGGTGGTGATGGGCTAGGTGGGAGTGGTTGAAGACTAGTGTGAAATATAAGGGCATTGGTTTGGTTGTGAGTCAACACCATGTGAATTAGCATTGACCTGGTAAAATTATACTCTACAGATGACACAAAAAACAACATGAATGGAGAAGGATGAATTTTGGGAGGTAAATCTGATTAGTGTTTTAATTAAAAATAAAACATAAACACTAACGAAGATCAGATTCAGATTAACCGATGATGGTTACAAAGGAACCGATGATAGTTATGATAACCGATATCGGTTATTGGGAATCAACAATTTTACAAATGAGGAAAATTGATGAAAATAAATAATGGAAATTGTACTAGGTTGTGATACGAAATTTCTAGGGATATATCTTGATGTGTGTCATTTTAGCCTGGGGATGTGATCTAACCGACACTCAGATTTGGAGAGATGGATAGCACTTGAAAAAGGATTTGATTGACCCTCACTATTTTAGGTTGTGCCTTTCAACCAAGGTAAGAGAACCTATTGTAACCCCAAATGGTGAAGGAGATGAAGATATCCCTCAATTTATGCAAGTAGTATGAAAAGGCCTTGGGAAAATATGATCAACACTCCAAATCTGACTTTCACAAGTTGTCACTCCCAGATTATGGAGATATTTTCAATGCAAGGCAAGGGTTATTGGAGACATTGTATAATCCTGATTTGCTTTGTGCATTTTTGTAAATGGATTTGTATTCTTTTGTTGACACACAATTCAATGCAGGGGTAGTATGGGTAGGATGGGTTGTTTAGAATGATTTTTTGGTGGGGTATTGATGAGACAAACTGGGATATATCAGATCTTTGACAACCTCTACAATACTTGAAACAACTATCAAGATAAAATGCTTCAAATAATCAAGACATTCTTTCAACCAGAAGAGGCATAAATGGAAGCCCAGGCAAGCACTCTTCACACAATCTTTGAGAACTCACCACAAAATCTTGAAGTAAAGAACTCAATTAAACACAAAAATCCTTGATCAAACCATGCCTAAGGTGCCCCCAAAGGCTTACAAGCAATCTCTGTAGTCAAGGAAGGTAAAGTGATTTTAAATTTGTTTATCTCTTTATCAGATGAAGGCTCTTTTGAACATGAGATTGCAAATGCCACTAAACTATCAACAAGAAATGGAGATTTGTGTGATTTCTAAAGACTTTCAATGCAAGATTGCAACAAGAACAATGAAAACTATTTGCGTAGGCATTTAAAAATGATAACAAACACCATATTGCCCAAAAAAACATAGATTAACTCAAAAGCTTGTTAGATTCATCAGTAGGGGAGAGTTTCATGAACAATCTAGAGACTGTGTGATGGCTATACACTTGTAACCAACTCACATACATGAAGATCCAACACAGAAGAAATTATCCTGTTTCTTTGGTGGGTTTCTCAGAAGATGAGCTTTTTCTCAGAATTTGCTCGTGATTTTCAATTTTTTCCCGACCCTTTACAATTTCTCAAAAATGCATTATATATCTCTTGCCACATTTGATCCTTCTTTCCCAAGAAAATAATATGCCATGGGATCAAGTTTGTTACAAAACAATCCTCATGATTCAATGAAAATGACATCAAATAAAAAAACATTCGCAAGTTGTCAGGTGTGCCCAAAAAGATTAAATCATTACAAATATCTGGATCATTATCCATCCTGGAGGCATGTTTTTCATCATTGAGGCATGCAAACACCTTTTACTCATCATTTTCACCTTTTTACCTTTTTAAATTACCTCTGCAACTTTTGATTTTGTCATTTCACATGTTTTTCTGGGATGAGTAAAAATTTATTACAAAAACACCTCAAATCAAAGAATTAAGCCATGAAAGTGATGCCAATGATCCTGGAAGGCCAAGATGACACAAAATCACTATAAATTTGATGAATTTTGATGCAAAATTCATGATTCCAAGCTTCTGGAGCTCTGGAGGAAAAATGGTGGCTAAAAATGAAAATGCACATAATTTCCATGATCTTATCCATACTTGTCAAACTATGCCCTGTGGAAAAATTGGGCTTATTTTTGACTTTTTGACATTTTTGAAAAAATGGAAAAATTTGACTTTTTCCCGCCCCCACCTTTGAATTTTGGAGCTGACACGTGGCACATGGTGGGTCCCATTGAAATCATGCTTCAATTTTATGCATTTTGACTTTTTTTGGAAATTGGGAAAATTTTCACTTTTGCCCCCGTGGCCCGCACCTCCGAATTTTTTTCCCCGCACATGTGTGCTTTCTCTATCGCTAGTGGGCCAACGCTTCAAATTTTGATTTTGAGTCTTTTTTGCAAAAGGGAAAAAATTCCCTCCTACCTCCCTGGCCCGCCGACCCACCGATTTTTCCCTCTACCACGTGTCCATCTCTCATTTGCCGAGGACCCGTGGGCTTAATCTTCATTTTACTCCCTTTAAGCCAAGGAAAATTCTCCACTTTGTCTCCGCGGCCCCATGCCTCCGAAACTATCCCTACCACGTGGTGCTCTCCTATTCATTGTGGGTCCAAGTCTCCCTTTCTTCCTTCAAACCTCCCTTACAAATTTTTGAAAATTCACAAACTTCAACATTGACCCGTGCCCCCTTTGACCCTTAAAATGTTACACGTGTCTCACCTAGATTGGTCGCGGGCTTTCGGGCAAAAAATTTACTTTAACTTTTTTGTGAAAAAGGGAAAAAATCCCCTTTTCCCTCCCCTGCCCGCTTGACCCCCGCTCGCGCCGTGCTACCACGTGTCCTCTCTTGATTGGAGTGGGGGAAAAACTGATTTTGAAACTTTATAAAATTAGAGCCAAAAACTCTAAGTCCCCCCCGCCCCTCCTTCCATTTTGAAACTTTTAGGACACATGTCCTCTCCGATTGGCTACGGGGTTTTGGGCCAATTTTTGACTTTAAAATTTTTACAAAATAAAGTCAAAAATTTCAAAGGAGATCCAACTCCCCACCATCCCCCAATCAGAACATGCCACGTAGGAAAATTTGGAAAAAATGGGTCCCTGGGCCGAAAATGCCACTTTGCCAAAAATAAAAAATGACAAGTTAGAAACATTTCCCACGCTTTCCTCAACCAATGAAACCACACATTGCCAATGCAATATGTTTGAGGATGAATTTGATGGAAAATGATGCCCATATGACCGTCAAAAAACAAAAATTCAAAGGATGCCCTAGAATTCAATTTTTTCACCAAGGATGGCAATTTTTTTGATTTTAAATCAACTAAAGCATGATTTTGAACATTTTCGACCTTGGGATTGGATTTTCAAATACAAACAAGTATGATTTGATCAATTTCAATTTTTCCATGATCTGGCAAAGGAAAAAATGACATAGCCCACAAAATTGGAAAAACTAGGGCACAAAAAGGGAAAACTTGGATTATTCTTTCAAATTAGGGAAAAACAACAAGTTTGTGAGCATTTTAAAGCATTCAACTAGAGGGGAAGAATTTAGACCATCAATTCAAAGGGTAAAACATTTTTTGAGAAAATAGATTTGAAAATTAGGGCAACATGGTGCAAGCTCAAAAATGGCACCAACATCGGCTCTTGCTTGGGGATGGGCACTCCCAGTGAGTGCCACAAGGACAAAACATAGACCAAGTGCCAAAATATCCATTGGGAAAAGGAGTCACGAGCCAAAATCACCAAAAACTAGTTGAGAACCCGACAAAAATGGTTGCCACACAGCAAGGCAAACCACAAACCGACAAAACACCAAAACAAAGTGAAAAAACCAAACACTATACACTGTACAAGTTGGTGCATACCTCAAATTTGGGGTTTAATCCAAGAAATGCTTCAGATGCCTACCATTAATAGGAAATTCCAGCAATTCCCCATCTAAATCTTTGAGAAAAAGGTATGCTCACCAATTCTGATATCAATGGCATAAGGGCCCATCCATAATGCATCAAATTTTCCATGCTTGCCCTTGTCTTCATGCCTACTATCCCACAACAAAACCAGATCTCCAACATTGAAGGCTCTAGGAGTGACCTTCTTGTCAAACAATCTCTTCAATTTTTCCCTAAATCTGACATGCCTTTGATGGGATGCTCTTCTCTCCTCATCAAGCTCAATAATATGATTGATCCTTGATTCATATGGGCCAAGCTCTTGATCTTCCAACTATTGGGAAAACTGAAATGAAGATAATTGTAGGTGCAAGGGCAAAAAGCCTGAGTTCCATACACCAATTCAAATGGGCTTTTACCAGTAGCTCTTTTAGGAGTTATCCTATCAGCCCAAACTACAAATTTCAATTGTTCACCCCATTTCTTCTTGTTTTGCTCCAAGGTTCTTCTAATGATCTTCAACAAATTCTTATTGTTGGACTCAACTTGTCCATTCCCTTGGGGGTTATAGTTTGAAGAATAAGTCAGATTGATTCCATATTCATTGCACATTGCCATTAAAGGTTTGGCTCTAAAGCACATGGCATTATCAGCTACAATCTTGACTGGGACTCCAAATCTGCATATGATTTGATTCAACAAGAAGTCCATAACTATTTGGTGTGTTGCTTTCTTGGTGGGGATTGCCTCTACCCACTTTGTAAAATAATCAGTGGCTACAAGGATCCACTTATGGCCAGCACTAGAAGGATCTGAAATCTCACCAATGAAGTCCATCCCCCATTGCTTGAAAGGAGCTTCAATTGATACAGGCTGCAAAGGAAGGGAGCCTGAAGCTTTTAGTCTTCTAGAGAAATGTTGGCAACTATCACATTTTCTAACTAGCTGGGTTGCATCTTTGAAGAGAGTAGGCCACCAATAACCAGCTCTCAAAATCTTATGTGTTGTTACTCTTCCAGCAAAGTGTCCTCCACAAACTCCCCCATGGAAATCAACAACTATCTTGGGAGCTTCATCTTCAGTTATGCATTTCAAGAGGACACCTTCAGGGTTCTTCCAAGCCAGCCCAAGGTCTGTGATGATATATTTTTGAGAAGCCAGCTTGAGGGCTCTTTTCTAATTTTTATTTAAGTGACTAGGGCAGCACAAGTGTCTGAGGTAGAAGATCACATCTTTGTACCACTCAGAACTTACCAACTTTGCAAGCACATTTACCCTTTCTTCCTCTAGCTGATTCACTTCCACATTCTACAAGTTGCTCTCAGCCATGAGCTTAGCAAGACCCAAACCTCTTACTAGCTTTGTGGTTTGGATGTCCATATCATACTCCTATAGTTTGTTCACCCATCTACATATTTTACTTGAGATCTCCATCTCTGATAAGATGTCTTTCACCATGGTGTGGGGAACATAAGCAACAACTTTTGAACTCAATATATAAGGCCGAAAACTTTTGTTGCTTTCACCAAGGAAAATGCTTGTTTTTCCATGATTGTATACTTTAACTCAAGCAACTTGTAAAGCCTTACTAAAGAAGGAAATAGGCCTCTCAGCCCCATCTTCATCCTTTTGGAGAAAAACAGATGCAATAGTATTTTCAGAAGCAAAGGAGAAGATTTGGAAAGGCTTCTTGTAATTCGGAGCTGCCAAGACAGGTGCATGTTTGAGTGCCTCTTTGATTCCTTCAAAAGCTTGAATGGCAGCCTCCTCCCACCTGATAACTTGGTCCTTCTTTAGCATGCTTGTGATTGGAAGAGTCAACTCAAAAAGTTGGAAACAAACCTTCTAATAAAATTAATTTGACCAAAGAAAGATTGGATGCCTTTCTTGGTTCTTGGGATAGGTACTTTTTTGATTGCTTCCACTCTCTCAGGGTCTATCATAACACCATATTTTGACACAATGTGACCAAGCAAGCTTGGCCTTTTTACATGCCAAAATGACACTTCTTTGGATTAAGAGAAATGCCATACTCCCTACATCTGATCAACATCTTCTCCAAGTGCTGCAAATGATCACCTCTCTGCCTTGAAAACATAGTCACATCATCTTGGTAAAACTAATGAACTCATTGATGTAACCAAAAAAAGCAACATCCATTGCTCTTTGAAAAGTGGCACCAACATTCATCAAACCAAAGGGCATCCTAACAAAAACATATGTTCCCCAAGGAGTAGTGAATGTTGTCTTAAGTCTTTCTGATTCTTTGACAACCACTTGATTATATCGGAGAAACCATCCAATGTAGAAAAATTCAGACCCTATCACAAGCTGCAACATATTTTCCATATTTGGCAAGGGATAGTTGTCCTTCATGGATGCTTTGTTTAGATTTCTAAAATCCACACAAAGTCTGATGTCTCCATTCTTCTTTCTGACTGGCACAAGGTTTGCAACCCAAGATGAATATCTAGTGGGCTGAATAATACCTCCATCTCTCAACTTCTTTAACTCCTCTTGCATTTTCATGGAGAGAAGTGGATTAATTGGCCTTTTCCTCTATCTGAATGGTTTGGCATTTGTTTCAAGAGGGATCTCATGCTGAAATAAATCTTCTCTATATGCTTTCAGCTCTGAATATGACCATGCAAGACAGTCTTGATATTTCTTTAACAATTGAACATAAGATTGTTTCTCCTCTTTGTTTAGACTTCTTGCCCAACCAAAATTTTCTTGGTTTTCCTTTGTTCCCAAGTCATGCTCTTCCACATCCCTTGAGGTAAGACATGTTTCTATTTATGATGCAATCAACATTGTTAAAATTTGACTCAAGTGCAACAAGACCTCTAGGAATGGTGTTTGTTTTCAATTGGATGATATATTTTCCAAACAAAGTCTCTCTTCCTTCAGTCATACACACCATTGGTTCCCAATCAATATGCTGATCTACAAACTCACCTTGATTTTGCAAGAACCTTTGCACTTGAGAATCATCATCAAACACTTGCCAATGCTTGATGTTGTCAGGGACAGCTGGCCTAGTCAACACTTCAACATTGTACTCACAATAAGGTGAAATGGTGAAAACTCCAAATCTTGACCCCAACACTACCAACTTGTCAGCAACAACATTCAAACTTCTATCATGGTGCATAATATTGAAGGAATCAAACATCTCAACTAGATCCCAAACTGCATGCTTATATTGCTTCATCCACTGATTTTTTGTAGCATATAATTTTCTTATTTGTTTGACAACTAGCTCTGAATCTCCCTTTGCAATGATGTCCTTGACACCATACTTCCATGCAATTCTCAGACCCAACAACAAGGCTTCATACTCAGCAATGTTGTTAGTACATTCAAAATTAAGCTTGAAGGAAAAAACAAATTCTTCCAAGCTAGGAGAAATCAGAATTACACCAGCACCATTTCCAAATTTGGAGCAAGCTCCATCAAATAGCAAGGTCCAAGGAGAACATACCTATTCAAGGCACTTTGACTGATCCATTTTGTGTTCTTTTCCATCAGCAAAACCAATGAAATTATCAGCATCAACATCAACAAACAACACCTCATAGGAAGCATTATTTGGATCCTCAATTAGATGTAACATTTTCTTTTCTCCATAGAGCTTGACAAGGCTGCCCTCAATGGGAATGGTGGAAAAAGACATGTCCATTTGGACACTCCCTCCAACACTTGCAGCCCACTTTCTTGACAAAAGCATACCCCATTTGGTAGGGCAATCAACAATCACAACATCCAATTTTAAATTCCTCCCGGGATAAGATGCAAGCTGCACAACCAAACCTTTTACACAACCAACTACTGGCACTTCTCTTGAGTCCATAGTAGTACACTTTCCATAGGCTGTTGTCACTTTGATATCCAACTCATTCATGACTTCTAGAGGCATGACATTACATGATGCACCGGAATCAAACATACAATTGTGAAGTAGCCTATCCTTTATAATCAAAGTTGTGAAAAATGGATCAACATTCAATTGGGAATCAACCAAAGATGTCCCCAAATATACCTCAGGTGTCTCTCCAAGATCTTCTACTGTTGGTGGTGTTTCAAGGTCAACAATGATTTGAGGAGGAGTCTCAACAACATTTACATTTTCTGCTGGAGTGATCTTCTCTTCCTTCAACCCCAAGTACTCAAATGCTCTCTTCTTATGCTCAGAATTCTAAGCAACTCAATGATTGGAACACTCACTTTAATTTGGCTCAATACTTGGGCTATGTCATAGGGAACACTCTTTGGAAAGGACAACATTGGAAGGGAGACAAGAAGATTCATTAGATGGCAATGGATTCTTGGCAGCTTGGGCATGAGGAGGACTGTAATTTTTGCTTGGGACAATAGAGATTTTAGCAAGTGTTTCTTTCCTAGGAGCTTCTTTTGGAATGCTTGTGAGCAAGGGTGTTTTAGGTTTGGCTTGAGGCCCAACTCCCTTAACAACTTTTCTTCTAGTATTATACTCTTTCTCTTGACCAACAACAACATTCATTAACAATTGTCTATCTTCCTCCGAAGGGATACCACCATCATATTTCTTAATCATCAATGCTCTTAGGTATTCAAAGTCATTGTTAGGAATTTCAAATGCTTGAACTACATCTACATCATGAGTATGAGAAAGAGAAAGAAGTGGTACCCACTTTATGCAATCCCAAAAGGTTGCAGCAGTCCTTGCACTTATTACCTCAGTAGATGTTGCTCCTCCTTGTGAGCTTGAAGAATAGCCCACCATGCAAATATCATCATCAGTACCATCATCATTATTAACTTCACCTTCTTGCTGGTCTACTTCACATGGAGGATGGGGTAGAAAACACCTATCACACCAATCAATATCAGCAACTTCTTCAACAACAACAACCCTAGTAGTTAAGGGATCAGGCAACACTCTTCCTTCACGTGCTTGAGGATGTCTATTTGTAGATCCAATAGGCCCTTTACCTTTTTCATCAAACCTCTGCTCATTCCTATGGTGATTGCCAAATCTATCTTGTGCTTGTTGCCTAGGCTGACCTTGTGAAGTCTGCCCAATTCCCTTCTCAGCTCTTGCCAACTTGTATGAGATTTCTTTGACAGCCCCTACAAAGTTTTCACAACCTCTTCTAAATCAGCACCTTTGCTAGCTTGAGGTTTTTAGGGTTTATCAATTTTACACCATCTCTCTTGAGAGGTTTCCCAACAACCTTGATATTGTTTTCAATTTGAAGTGCCATGGTGAAAGCTTGTCTTAGATTGGTAGGGTTCTTGTCTCTTAGGTAATAGGCTGCCTTTTTATCAAATGCATCTGCATATTTGATTAAACAAGATTCATCACAAGGCCTCAAACCAACAGGAAGCCTTCTCAAAGTTTTGTTAAACCTTGTGTTGAAGTCATGGACTGATTCATTAGGGTTCTTCTTGATATTCTCAAACTCAGACAAAAGAAATCTAGGATCAGTCTTGTCACCATATTGCAACCTAAATGCATTTTTCATTTCAGTCCAAGAGTCAATAGAATTATCAAGGTAGAGCCTTGTACCAATCCCTAACATCCTCTTCTAGTGTATGAATAAACAATTTGACATACACATCCTCAAACTCTATCTCAAAATCTTCCATCATATTATCAAAAAGTTTGAGATGTTGATCACCAGTGATAGCATTGTTACCTTGAAACTTTGGTAACCTATTTCTCACATCTTGTGGGACAACATTTGGATACCCAACCATTCCTCTAAAATTGATGGGACCAAAGGTGTTAACAAAAAATGGGGTCTAGGTGGAGGATGAGCCATATTATTTTGTGGTGGTGATCTTGGAGGAGAAACAAAATGATGAGGAGTGAGAGGTCTTTGGGGAATGGGAATGAAATCTTCAAAATAGATCTCTCTTAAGGGCTCTCCTTCTTGATGATCTCTAGAAAATTTAGAAAATACAGGAGCAGATTTAGGAGCAAGCCTTTCAAATGCACAAGAAGGTCCCTCACTTGATGGGGAATTCAAATCAGCAATAGGATTGTCTGAATCAGATCCACTTGAAGAAGAATTGCAGTCCTCAATAACAGGTTGCTCACTTTCAAACTCAACAATAGGGATCTCCTTTCTTGCAGTCAAGTCTCCAACAACCTTCCACACCTTTCTCCCCTCTAGCTCTGAGTTTCTTGAATCTGTAAACAACTTCTTAGCAGAGTCCTTGATGAAGAGAGATCTTCTTCCTTCTAGTTTTGTAGATTTGAGAAACAAATTATAAATGACAGAAAGGTAAGACAACTGGTATTTTCAAGATCAAATCAGCATGGAGTGCCACTAAGGAATTTCACCTTAGTTATGCAAGAATGCACTAAAATAATCTATCAAATGTTTGCTAGTACTGAAACCTTTACAAGGCTTTATAAATCAGACCTTCTTCTTCTTAAATCAATCAATCACAATGCACCCAAAGTGTATGAACTGCTAGGAAATGGAAAAAAGGGCATAGAAACTTGAAACCCTTGTTTAAAACTTGCAGATCTGAAGCATAGAATGATATTTTAACAATGTAGCAGCTCAAATACTTGAATACACAAATGCTCAAACTCTTCAAACACTCCAAAAACACCAAGAAATTCCAAGAAGTCCCCAGAAATGGTGCGAAAAGTGTTGGTACCCAAATTTGTTCTCCTTTTCATTCTGAGCAGCATCAGAGATATGGCATGAAGCTTGAAGTAGATAGATCTTGATGTGTGTCATTTTGTAGCTGGGGATGTGATCTAACTGACACTCAGATTTGTGGAGAGATGGATAGCACCTTGAAAGGATCTGATCTGACCCTCACTATTTTAGGTTGTGCCTTTCAACCAAGGTAAGAGAACCTATATTGTAACCCCCAAATGGTGAAGGAGATGAAGATATCCCTCAATTTATGCAAGTAGTATGAAAAGGCCTTGGGAAAATATGATCAACACTCCAAATCTGACTTTCACAAGTTGTCACTCCCAGATTATGGAGATATTTTCAATGCAAGGCAAGGGTTACTGAAGACATTGTATAATCCTGATTTGCCTTGTGCATTTTTGTAAATGGATTGTATTCTTTTGTTGACACACAATGCAGATGTAGGGGTAGTATGGGTAGGATTAGTTTGTTTAGAATGATTTTTTGGTGGGGTATTGATGAGACAAACTGGGATATATCAGATCTTTGACAACCTCTACAATACTTGAAACAACTATCAGATAAAATGCTTCAAATAATCAAGACATTCTTTCAACCAAAAGAGGCATAAATGGAAGCCCAGGCAACACTCTTCACACAATATTTGAGAACTCACCACAAAATCTTGAAGTAAAGAACTCAATTAAACACAAAAATCCTTGATCAAACCATGCCTAAGGTGCCCCCAAAGGCTTACAAGCAATCTCTGCAGTCAAGGAAGGTAAAGTGATTTTAAATTTGTTTATCTCCTTATCAAGATGAAGGCTCTTCTGAATATGAGATTGCAAATGCCACTAAACTATCAACAAGAAATGGAGATCCTGTGTGATTTCTAAAGACTTTCAATGTAAGATTGCAACAAGAACAATGAAAACTATTTGCAGGCATTTAAAAATGATAACAAACACCATATTGCCTAGAAAAAACATAGATTAACTCAAAAGCTTGTTAGATTCATCAGCAGGGGAGAGTTTCATGAACAATCTCAGAGTTGTGTGATGGCTATACACTTGTAACCAACTCACATACATGAAGATCCAACACAGAAGAAATTATCTTGGTTCTTTGGTGGGTTTCTCAGAAGATGAGCTTTTTCTCAGAATTTGCTCGTGATTTTCAATTTTTCCCGACCCTTTACAATTTCTCCAAAAATGCATTATATATCTCTTGCCACATTTGATCCTTCTTTCCCAAGAAAATAATATGCCATGGGATCAATTTTGTTACAAAATAATCCTCATGATTCAATGAAAATGACATCAAATAAAAAATTCGCAGGTTGCAGGTGTGCCAAAAAGATTAAATCATTACAAATATCTAGATCATTATCCATCTTGGAGGCATGTTTTTCATCATTGAGGCATGCAAACACCTTTTACTCATCATTTTCACCTTTTTACCTTTTTAAATTACCTTTTAACTTTTGATTTTGTCATTTCACGTGTTTACTCGGGCTGAGTAAAAATTTATTACAAAAACACCTCAAATCAAAGAATTAAGCCATGAAAGTGATGCCAATGATCTGGAAGGCCAAGACGACACAAAATCACTATAAATTTGATGAATTTTGATGCAAAATTTGTGATTCCAAGCTTCTGGAGGAAAAAATGGTGGCCAAAATGAAAAAATGCACAAATTGCCTTAGAAATGATCTCGCTATGTCAAACTATGATTGGGAACAAATTTGGGCTTATTTTTGACTTTTGACATTTTTGAAAAATGGAAAAATTTGACTTTTTCTCCCCCCCTTCACCTTTGAATTTTGGAGCTGACACGTGGCACATGGTGGGTCCCATTGAAATCATGCTTCAATTTTGCACATTTTGACCTTTTTGGAAATTGGGAAAATTTTCACTTTTTTCCCATGGGCCCACACCTCTGATTTTTCCCCTGCCACGTGTCGCATGGTGATTCACTAGTGGGGAAAGCAATGCTTCAAATTTTGATTTTGAGTCTTTTTGGAAAAAGGAAAAAATTCCCTCCTACCTCCCTTGACCCTTTGACCCACCTTTCCCTCGCCACCATCCATGTCCATCTCTCATTTTTTGAGGACCCATGGGCTTAATCTTCATTTTACTCCCTTTAAGCCAAGGGAAAATTCTCCACTTTGTCGGGCGCAGCCCTTTTGCCCAAAAGGGAAAAACTATCCCCTACCACGTGTCCTCGCTCTCTGATTCACTTGTGGGTCCAAGTCTCCCTTTCTTCCTTCAAATTTTCCTTAAATTTTTTCCAAAAATTCAAAACTTCAACATTGACCTCACGCCCCCTTTGACCCTTAAAATGTTACACGTGTCTCACTTGATTGGCCACGGGATTTCGGGCCAAAATTTTTATTTTACTTTTTTGTGAAAAGGGGAAAAATCCCCTTTACCTCCACCATGACCCACCGAAACTCTCTTCCCTATGCCATGCTTGCCACATGTCCTCCTCCTCGATTGGAGTGGGGAAAAATGATTTTGAAACTTTTAGAAATTAGAGCCAAAAACTCTAAGTCCCCCATGCCCCTCCTCCATTTTGGTCTTTTAGGACACGTGTCCTCTCCCGATTGGGCATGCGGGGTTTCGGCCAATTTTGATTTTATTTTTTTTGATCCCAAAATAAGGTCTAAAAACCTTAAAGGGATTTCCACCACCCGCCATCCCCCTACCAATAAGAACATGCCACGTAGGAAATTTGGAAAAAATGGGGTCCTGGAGCGAAAATGCCCCATTTTGCAAAAATAAAAAAATGACAAGTTAGAACACTTCCCCACCTATCCTCGGCCAATGAAAACCTGCCATGTTTCCAATACCTTTTGAGGATGAATTTGATGGGCAAATGATGCCCATGTATGACCATCAAAACAAAAAAATTCAAAGGATGCCCTAGAATTCAATTTTTTCACCAAGGATGGCAGATTTTTTATTTTAAATCAACTGAAGCATGATTTTACAACATTTTTGACCTTGGGATTGGATTTTCAAATACAAACAAGTATGAATTGATCAATTTCAATTTTTCCATGATCTAGCAAAGGGAAAAATGACATAGCCCACAAAATTGGAAAAACTAGGGCACAGAAAAGGGCAAACTTGGATTATTCTTTCAATTCAACTAGAGGGGAATAATTAGACCATCAAATAAAAGGATAAAACATTTTTGAAGCAGATCTGATTTGAAATTTTAGGGCAACATGGTGCAAGGTCAAAATGGCACCAATAGGTAAATTCTAAAGGATGGTTTACGATTATGTTTTGCGGGGGTGGTCCTTTCCTGAAATAATGATTGGATAGAGAAACTTGTTGGGTGTCCACTTTGTTAATCATCCGATTATGTGATCATTGACATGTTCTTCTAGGTAAGGTATTATTTAAGAAGATGTGTGAATTTTGTATTTGTATAGTTTTCCAAAGAGAGAGAGAGAGAGAGAAGAAAGTTCTTTCTCAGATTCAATTATGTCAACCATTAGTGGGCATGACTTCCAGTGTATATTTTTCCCTTAGTTTTAAATGTAAGCTAATAATGCAGATACAAGGATGAAATGCAACAAATTTAATAACCCAAATCAACAATTATATTCGATGTAGCAAGTGATGAATAGGTCAAGAATGTTCTCTTTCACTACTATGAAAATTCTAGAAGAAATAAATGATTCGTTTTAAACACCAAATCACAAATGTCATTTAGACAATTAGAAGAAAATAATGTTAGCAAGGGAGAAGATTAAATGTGTATTTTTCAAAAAAAGGAAAGAAGCACAAAATATTTTCCTATATGAAGAAAAATACAAAGAACCCAAGAGAGGGTCCCACGAGCGTGCCAAAATGTTTCACCAATAAGTTGTGTACGTATGAGAAAAATAAATAAGTTAAAGGTGAGGAGGAATACCTATTAAATGAAGGTGGGAGGTAGAGTGTGCGTGTTCTGATTTCCCGATCTAGTGTTGATTGCAAGAACTTTCTTTTTATAAGGAGGAACTACCTGACAATGTAAAACAAGACCACAAGAAGAATATTAAACAATATATGTCAGTGGACTACCTAGCATGTGCTAGATCTGAGAAGTGTGATACTTCCTAGATGGTTGTCAATCCATTGTTTAATATAATTTAATGCAAGAAATAACATAAAAAAATAACATCCTACTGTAGTTGATATGATTTATGTATATCATTCAAATACAATAAGAAAATCTAATCTAATAGGTTGGGTTATGAATAGATCTGTATGTTGGGTAGGTAGACAAAGTGATTAGAATAGTTCGGGATCAGATTTTGGAGGTGGAATGGTAAAACTCAATAAAAAATGGTTTTGGAGATTCTCTGTGATTACATAGAGAATAGAAGAAGGATGGATAGGTTTATATAGATGCTGAGAATACTCATAGATGTCTGGGTGTTGAATATGGGGAGCCAAAAGGTTATGGGTGGTTAGATGGGTGGATTGACAGGAAGGTGAGAATGATAGGATGCAAAAGAGAATATGATTTAAAGGAGAAAGCTAAAGAAATGATGATCTAAGTAAGTATGGAATGATGCATATCAAAACAAACTTACTTGTATTTGTAAACTTGGTGGTTGGATGAAGGTGATGGTTGATCTATGAAATTGGTGATCACTTTCATAGAAGTGCTTCTCAAAATGCTATCATGAATAAAAATTTCTTCGAGATCACTCTTGGTGTTGGCTAGGGTGTGTCTGGATATACGAGAGGGATCTAGTTTGTGCTTGCATGCAGATCTCTCTCTCCCTCTCTCTCTCCAAACTTGAATAATTCTTCCAATATTTGGAACAAGGTTACTAAAGTGAATATATGGTAACCAACAATGGTTTAGGTTATCGAATCCGGTTTAGGTTAACCGGTGTCGGTTACGATGGGAAATCCTAGGTTTTCTAAAATAATAGATCTTGGCTATCTTTTTGTCTAGTTCTTACTTGTTGGTCGTAGTCTAAAATGGTATTTTATGCTTAAGTAAGTGGACATGATGTTAGAGAAAGGATAGGCATCTAATGTTATGGTTAGACTAAGTCTCAGTTAGTTATGGTAAATAGAGATTGAGTTTTAGTTAATGAAACATGCTAAGAATAGGTCAATGATGAGGTGGCTAGGTGATGTGGCTAGGTGAGGTGGTCAAGTGAGGAAATTTATTAAATTAATTAAAATATTTAATTCAATTGATCATGTGCACTATTAGATATGAATATGTAAGGCATGGCTAATTTAATTATCGGGGCTATAAGGGTGGTATGACCTAATTTTGGTGTCTACACATAGATAAGTGATGAAACATTGTAGTGTATGTATGAATAATGATAAATGGTAATAAATGTATGTATAAAATGAATGATGAGAAGATCACCTGTGAATTAAATTATTGTAAAAATGCATGTGATCACATGTTAACATGATGAAGAGGAGGGGGTAAGAATAGTGATACCCAAATGTGTGTGAATGAAGATGAGGTTCATTTATATAAAACCCTTCGCAATCAAGAACGAACCATGAAACAAGAGTGCATCATCAAGAAATGGTGTGATAGTGAATGTTAGATAGATATATCAATGAAGTGTGTAGAAAAATTTTGAAATGAAGTTCTTATTATAACATATACCTTAACCATCATGTAAGAACCATAAGAATGTGAGTGTGTTAGCAGGTGGTGAGGTGAGAAAATTTACCTACCATATATTAAATGTATGTGGAGTGGTGGAACCATGTGGAGTGGAAGCAACATGGTTATATAAACCAAATTGAATTCTGATGAAATGGTGCCAGTGATAGGTGATACAATGGGGGAATTAAAGATGTCGATGACTTAGGAAGCCAATGTGAAGCAAGAGTAAAACACAAAGGATGAGATGGTGTAGTGATGGATGAATGAGATGGAGGTTGTGCATGAATAATGACCTTAGGAAGTGGAAAAATAACTACCTTAGAAGAAGGAGAAGGAGATAAGTGAACGAAAGTAGTAGCATGCTTACGCAGAATTAGAGAAACAAATATCTCACGAGAGAAAAAATCAAATATAATGACACCCTTGTCTTCTAATTTTTGTAATTTATCATGAAGGGTGTAGCAATCATTGTCACAATGATAGTCGATGTGGTGATAATGGCTATATAGACTATCACGTTGGCAATTCTCAAGATGATGATGATTAAAAGGTAAGAAGATTAAGCACTTATCAAGTAAAACATGTAACACATCGTAAGGCCTAGAAGAATGTGATAAATGCAATGACTCCCAAGTAGGAGATGGTGAAGACTTAGGTTTAGAGAAACGTGGTGGCGGAGATGGAATATGCTTGTGAGGTGGAGGAGATGGATACCTTGGAGGATGATTGATAGATGGAAGTGGAGAAGAATGAGAAGGTGATTTAGTAGAAGAATAAGTAGAACGAGGATCTATAACATGTTTATCAATTAGATCTTGTTCTTTATTGATGACCTTATAGCATAAGAGTGTAAATGATTTACATGTGTCATATTACAATCAACATTTTAGCGCATGAATCAAGAATTGACAAAAGATAAATTTATTTTCTAGATCAACAGGTTGAAACACTAGTTGATGCATGTAAGAATTAAATCATAGGATGTAATCAAGAATGGGTTCTGTCTTTCCTTGATGTAAGCTAGGTAGGTGATCATGTGTGACTCTAGGACCATTGTTGAGCATAAAATGTTTGAGAAAAGCATCTTCCATGTCATAATATGTGTTGATGGATCCAAAAGGTAGATGATTGTACCATTGAAGAGCTTCACCTACTAGACTATGATAAAAATCTTTGAGCAATAATTGGTCATTTGAGTAGGATGCCATAGCTAAATGATAATGCTTGAGATGTAGATATGGATTTTTCAAAGATCTTGTCAAAGCATGAGAATGTAGGCATGATGAAATCCTTAGGAAATGTTGAATTATAAATTTTCTTTGGAATGGGATTTCCATTAAGATAATTATTATCAATAGATGCATAGTAGGACTTTATTTCAAGAGTGATAGAATGGACCTGAGTTTATAATTGTCCAACAACATGCATAAGTGATAAAATTTCATGTGAAGGAATTGTGGGAGATGTGAGAGGAACATTGAGAGGTTACAATTTTCCATTATGAGTGATCATGGGAACATGAGAAGAGGAATTGGAGTATGAAGATACGATAGGCATACTAGATGTAGGTGCATAAGAAGTGAGATATGGTACACTAGGAGGAAAAGAAGAAGCAATAGGAAGAGATGAACATGGAGCATAGAGAGGAACATCTTAATGGATAATGATATCGGAGAAGAAGATGAAACATTGATAGAAACATTAAGAGTAACTTTAGAAGAAGTGATAAGAGATGACACAATAGAAGGAGGAGAATCATCATGCATGCTAGTAGAGACAACCTCAGAAAGAGATGAAAGTGGAGTAGAAAATTCACATTCAGTAGAATCAAGAGATAAAACATGCTCACTAATAGAATCATTGTCACTAGCAGATAGAGTTTCACATGCAAGTATTTCATCGAATGAATCATCAACATATACAAAATTAGGAGAAGAACTATCAAAAGATGTATTGTGACAATCATTAGAATCATTTTCAAAAATAGGAGAAGCATGAGATATAACTTTACACTCATCCTAATTATTATGAGAACTAGCATTATTCGTATGTATATTTGCATCAAGACCAAGCATATAATCAATGATAACATCATCAAGAGTTTCAATAGAAATAGAAGAAGGTGGAGTATTCCTAGATCCTATGGAATAATGTACATCCCAAAAAATTATCTTCTATAGAAACAATACCGAAATAAGAATGGGAAAAAAGTAATATTACTTTCAATGGCCAAAAGATGTTTTTGAACCTTATCATCAACATGAGGACTACAATAAAGAGCATTAAGTTCAACGTCATAAACCTCATCAAGAATAGGGTTGACGCTCTCATGACGCATGGCTTTCCTAGGAGAAGAAGAGCTACTTTTTTCCATTATTGTTTAGTGGATCCTAGGGAAATGAGTTATAATATACGGGTTCACCAAAATGATTCAATAAAATTTGAATATTTTATTAAAATCTAAATGTAAAGATTGTTACAATGATATACAATGAAATACAAGTGCTAAGAAATTTTTATTGATGAAATTATGAAATAAAATGAGATAGTTAAGGAACTTATCTTAATTTCACTTATCCCGAAGTGTGTCTAAGCTGGAAGAATTGATGAAACAAAGATTCAAGGTATCACAAATGCAGTAATTAGAAAAGTGCATAAGTGTCGAGAGTTCTTGAATTGGGTCACCTAGGAAAGGGTGAGGGTGCCTAGGGCTCCAGGGACCTCTCTTTGTCATTGGAGTCTATAGAAAATCTTGGAACCTAGTTTCTTCAATGTCATTAGGGTTTCAGTCTTATTCACTAATCATCATATGTGTACTATGCTTGAATCGTTGAGGTACCTATACATATGCAACACAAATAATCTCGTAAAACCCTAAAAATGCATAAAATCCTAAAATATAAATATGTAATATGAGGGGTTATAATGTCCTCGACCATCAAATATTTGAACTTATGACCGAGCTTTGGACTACATCTCGCACCCAATGTAGTTCTATATGTTTTTTTGTAATAGTGCTCCTAGGTTTCCCTCGTCACTGTGGACACCAAAATAGCAAGTGATAGCTAGATACAATGTAAATGTGTGGGATGGAATTTAGAAAATACCCCTTCTTATGTAGTGTGTATGCAGAAATAATGCACCTAAATGCAATCCCTTTTGATATGTAGATAGATATCCCTTGATAAAAATTGCACGCCCTTATAATAGTATGCATGTTGTGTTTATATAGGGATCTCTTTCTTGAATTTTGACACTAATGACACGATATGACGACTAGTACCTTAGGATAAGAATAAGAAAACCGAAAAGGATGACTAAGAGAATAAAAATGTGACCAAGAATAAAGAGGACAAGAGCACCCGGGTTGGACATGAGTGCCTAGGTGTTAGTGGTTAGTCATGGGTGCTAGTGTACAGAGACAAGTGATGACAAGTGTGAAAACACTAATGAGATGGGGATCCCGTGACTTGACCAGTAAATGGGTGTAGAAGAGACAGACGTGAAATATAGTTACAATAAAGACACTTAAAGCAAGAATACTAACAAGGCAATGTATCACTGGGAATACTTTTGTATGGAAGATCCATATAAAAAACAACATACTTAGCGGTATAGTAGAATAGGGGTAAGTGTGTGATTTTTTGTCTACAAATAGTCTTATTTTTCCTTTTTGTGATGATGTTTTATCATGTGGAGTAAGGAGTGTTTAGATCTCTTTGAATACCAAAAGACACATTGAATACATCAAACTTGTTTACTAATATATTTTTCTCCTTTTAATCTAAGTTTTTAATTTTTTATTAGAATATTCTTCAACTAGGGATTTAAAATTTAGATAGGACTTTAAATTTTCCTTAATAAAATATTAACATGTCATCCTAGAGAAACCATCAATGAAATTAATAATAAATAAATCACACGAAGACAATTTTCCTCTAATGAACCTCTAACATCACTATGAATCGACTCTAAAATATGAGAGGAGTTAAGATCATGATCTTTGTGAAATGCTTCAACATGTTTCTTACCACATAAATAATGTGTTGATGTTCAATCCAGCCCCTAGATAGAGATGGTCTTTCTCCTATACTTTCCATAAATGTAACTATTATGTGTGCTTCATATTATTCCCCATGCTTCAAAGATCAGTTTGAGTAAAGGAAAATTGTCAATTTGTAATGATTTATGTGCCTTGTTAAAGTAAAAAGAAAGGATTCAGCGGAACTAGTTAATGGATGGGTTGATCAAGGTATAAAAGCTTCGGACTTATGGGTTATCAAGATATGTTTACATATTTCACAAAGAACCTGCAATCAGCACTAAATGATTCATTTTATCCAAAAATCTAAAGCTCGAATGCCAAAATCATGCAGCCCGACCACAAAGTATAAAGCTACATGATTGAATAACTCAGTTAAAATGGACTAGGCAATTTTAAGGGAAAATAACATTCATACAACCATAAATTTCCGTCTCTCAAAAGCAGTCGTTGGCATTCAAAACCCGGGAGACTATGACTAATTCATTTGCAGTTATGTTTTAAAAGCCTCTTGACATGCATTTGGCCATCAATTTCAATGCCAAAAATCAATGTGGCCATGCAGTAGAAGATAAATGGTCAAATACAAGGCATGTGTCAAGTATTCCAAAAGTCTCCAAGCTATGCACATTTCATGTACCTCAAGTCTATGGAATAAACTAAGCTCAATAACAATTTCGGGTCTGGGGTGGTCAAAGCGGTCAAGAAATGATACATGGTAGTATTCTATGAATTTTTTTAAAGTCTACTCAAGATGGAAATTGTGATGCGAAGGTGTAACCAATGAAAGGTGAATTCTTTTCATACATAGAGATTTTCTCTTTGGCTCATGTTTCATGGAAATCATAATCAAGTATCAAACATACTAACATACTAAGTAGTGTGGAGCTTCCCTATTGGCTCATGCTTCGCAGAGGTCAGTCAAGGTTCTCAATAGGTCTATCACCGTATGAAATTTTCAAGGAGCATGGAGCTTCCTCATTGGCTAGAACTTCACACTCTGTTAGAAGAGGTAAAAGAAATAATGACATTTTCGAGGATTGTAGAGCTTTCCCATTAGTTCACGCTTTGTAAGGGATAAAAATTATTTTAGAATGCAAAGGATCATGACATTATCTTATTGGCTCACTTTTAATTAAGGAACAAACCTACTCACAAGGACAAAGGAATGCAGAAAAGTAAAAGGAAGCAAAGCCCAACCCTACAACCCAATAATAGATCGACACATGGAAAAATTAAAATCCAAGCACACGTTGGCAAAGGTAATGCCCAAAATAATCAAAGGCTACCATGTGTCATTCTCCTATTCATCCCAACATGTAAAACTTTAGAAGGCCATATCTTTCGATCCCCTGCTCCAAATCTTGTAAAATTTATATCGTTTGAAATATCTCTTCAATCCCTTCACTTTGGCATCACCCATTCGTGAATTAATGGCGAGTTAGTGGGAGAAAAAGGGAAATCATCCTCAACATTAAATATGTAGTTCTAGTACTACTCAACCACCATTTTTAATTAATTATGGTGCTTATTTCTTCTTAAACAAGTAAAACATCAGGAATGAATGACCTTGGAAGGCTTCGAGATGTCCCTTTTCAAAGTTTTAATTCATCTTGTTGGTGATTGAAGGGGAAAATCATTGTTTCCTCTTTTTTCTCTCTCTCATCTTCTATATATTGTAAAAATATTTCATTTTGAGCGAGAGGTGGAAGGGGTTAGTTGTAGAATTTTATTGATCAAATTAAGTTAGAATTTCTAGTTTCTTACAAAAACACCGTATGTATCTAGTTCTATGAGGAATTTCTAAGGTGGTTATGTTTTACATATATTAGTAGGTTTTGAAAAAAATTTATGTCTCCTTTCTAAAACTTACACAAATAAATTCTCTCTACTTTGATAAAACTATACTTTCCTATCTCTCATGTTTTAAAAGTATGAATGGGGTGATATAGTCTCTATTTCAATCTTGCATAGGTTTAAATTTATTGATTATGCATAGGTATTTCTTCATTTGTTGTCTTCTTCTTATCTTTTGTGATAATATAGCAAAATAGTGTATACTCTACAATAGTTTATTCTAGTTGTAAAATCCTAAGGGCAACATTACTATTTAAAGGCTATTACTATCCCTTAAGGGTATTTTGGGTGTATGAAACAAGCATAACAAGTTCTTTATCTAATTTTTTAACTCAAGGATTTATAGTTAGGATTATGAAGACTATCGATAACATTTGTGCATATTAAGTTTCAATGAATGCAAATGTTATTTCATAGATTATGTTAAATTTATTGTTCTTTTCAAGCATTACTATTAAGGATGGATTCTTTCCATGGGATCATTAACATAAAAATTCATAAAAGAAATTAATCCTCATTTAAATATCAATTTAAAAACATCCATTATAATCATACCAATTAAGCATATCATAATTGCATACCATACATATGTTTATTATCTAAAGTTGTGTTTAAAAGTTACTTATTACCAGTATAATTCGCTAATAATCCCACCAATTATGTGATCTAATATAATTTTAAGCACCCTTGGTCGATACTATTATGCAAATGTAATATATGAAGTTGCTCATTATCTATCTGTTTGATCTGTATTTGATATGTCAAGTGTGTACAATAATCAAATGACAACTCTCATGAGTGAGTATTGTATCTATGGTTGCACTTGCTTCAAATTAAGTTACACCAATCATAAAGTAAACCAAGCTAGGAAATATTTTCCTTTATTCATATCCTCCAAGTAGGTCCTATCACCTTCGTCAGGTAGAGCGTAGTAGCAGGATGAGCCATCCCCTTTGTTAAGGTGTCTTCTAATCACCTCCCAGATTTGAGTCAATAGGTTGAGTGTTGAAAAATTCCCTACTATCAATGACTAATAATTTTTCATTGTTTATTATTCTCTCATAGCCACCCCACTCCAGCTTAGTTACTCATTTCATGGGGATACAATTTTGGGTCTAACACCAAACCAGTGGCGCTATTACCGGGGACATGAATTTGTCTCATATTTATCTTTGAGTTTTGTATGAATTTATTTTTCTTAAAATGAAATACCTACAAGTTTAAAGGTTCCATCTATTTCTAGAATTTTATATTCTAGTATCGACTCCCTAAAGTAAATTTGGGATATCTTTGTTTCATCCGATTGTAATTACCGATTTTCTTTCTATTTTACAAAATTGGAAGGATTATGATCTTCTTTCAAATTTAATCCCACAAATAATTTTATTTTTTAGTTCAATTTTGTTTAGAAAAATAAGAAGATATGGAAGCGTGTAATTGATCGATTTCAAAAGAAGCTTGCATTCAAGTTAATAAGCTTGATATTCTCGCTAGTTTTAGACTTCACTAGCACATCTAACAATTCTAAAGAATCTAGTCCAGATTCTCATTTACATTCTTTGTACAAGAAAGCTCATATTTCCAAGATTATACAAGGTAACCATAATCCTATTCTTTCATTTACTAAGGAGATCTAGGGATTTGGTTTAGATTCTACTCCTCTAGGAAGATTTCTTGAGAATGTACAAAATATGTTAAAACAAAAAAATTTGTTCAAGATTGGTTATACCATCCTCCACCTATAGCTCTTATCAAAATAACATGGTTAACCCCCTCATAGAGAAATATTATCACCAAATTACAACACCCTCTAATTTTCCATGTGTGTGTGCATGAGCTATCAGTGTAACTAAGTAACATGAAATTGTCTCAAGGTGTAGTTGAGATAACTCTCCAGAGAATGCTAGATCCTCTTCCTAATATAATACTACAACTACTCCTAATGAAGGGAAATCTATTATCTAATCCTATCCTATAAATTCCAAGGGACCAGGGAGAAGGAGAGAACATGAAAATCAAGAAACCCTACAATAAAGGGGTGATAGCATACTTGAGAAAAGGGTGATTAGGACACTTTTGAAAGACTAAAAATATGTAAAGATGGAGATAGAGAGAGAGAGAGCATGCAAGACACCACAGTCTATAAACACACATTTACAACACTATTTCAATTAAACACAGTCATTTTAGAGTTTTCAAGAAATTGAAAGATGAGAAAAATACCTTGGCAAATTAGAGGCCATAAAAGACAATAAACACAAGAAGGGATTGAACAACAATCACAATACTTGATTTTACCGCTTAAAAATATAACATAGTTCATTACAATGAGGCACATAGGCATGAAATTCCTACAAAATATCCAAAATTAGAGGCTTGATACTCACAAACACCTACAACAAGATGTAGAATGGGAGGATTAGATAGGAAATTGTTCAACAACCTTAAAATGAGCTCTCCATTTACATTTATAGAAGAATAAAGAGAGGGAGAGAAGGGAAACTCGAATTCTGGGATTTACCCACCAACAAGATTCATTAAATGACTGCAAAACATCATGGAGATCCTTGCAAACCCATTCCTTCATTGTACCATTGCTTGAGGGAGAAGAAAATGCCCATACTTCATTAATTTTGGTTTTTTAGTTTCTGAACTATGCTATTTAAACATCTAGGATGTTTTCCACTTTTTGTGTATTTAACCTCGAAGTCCAATTTTTGAAAATGGGATCTCTACGGGTCAAAAGTTATGGTCTTTTGAAGTTTAGTAACTCGGAATGGTCAACAAAGTTCCCTACATGACTCCACAGCTTGCATTTAATTCAATTTTACTTTATATTGTGGGTATTGTGGGTTTTTAGGGTACAGAGGGTACAAGGGTCACTTGGGCCTTACGGGCCCACTTTCTTTGCACATTTATTTCCCCTTGTATTTTGGGTCTATTGGCTTTTTGGGGACACGCAAAATGCAGAACAAGTTCTTGATGGGACCTTAGTGCCCACATCCCCACTTCACCCGCACTATATGTGTGGCTTCCCTGGATTTCCTTTGTATGGGGAGTTATCAACTCTACGAGGAACACTCAACATGACAAAACATATTTCGCCGTGGCCTCCAAAATATACTTTTGTCACACTAAACCATCTCCGCCCAACTCCAATGTATTGCGGAAATTTTAGGCCCATGGGGAACATGTGTCCTCGCGGTACTTGTACCATTTGGGTCTTAAACTTCCACCTTTTCCACAATATAAGGGACCCACTTCAACTCTTTAACAAATCAGTTATTTCAGATTTTCAGGGAACTTTAGCCCCAAAAGGAACTTGTATTTCGGGAAATTGTACCGCATGGGCCTTCCAGACCTAAATTTTTCGCATTACACTATTTATTTGCATTTTAGACCTAATTCAAGGGTGGGGAACCTTATTTCTATCTTCATTTGTTCCATCCATAGCCCCTAAACCCACCTTTGTACACTAAAATAAGCCATTTTCCATTTTTTCCAATTTTTAGCAAATTTTTGCTAACTTAGATTTTTCTTGAATATGGGAGTTAGAGAAAAGAAAAGGAGTGCCCCCAAAATCCATTTTTTTTTTTTTCACCATTTCTTCCCATCCAATTCTAAAAGGAATTATGTAAGTTATCAAAATTACCTTGGGGGTAAATTTTAGATAAAAAGAACCTTTCAGAGTTAACATATATAAACCTATTGATTTTAATGACATGGAAGGTTATCAAAATGAGGTACCCAATGAGATTAGAATGAGGTTTCCTAAGTTCCAAGGAAATAATTCTATCAGTGGTGATCATCATTTTAAGTTATTTTAGAATTTGATGGATGATTATGAGGTTGAGTTTTAGGATGTCTATGTGAAGTTGTTTATACACACTCTAGAAGAAGATTCTCGTGAATGGTTCAAATGCTTACATGATGGATCAATTGATTCATGACAGGAGATCAAAAATATGTTCATGGTTTCATATGGTGATAGAACTGATCTAAGGTGTATATTGTCTAAGTTTGAGAACATTAAAAACAATTCCAATGAATGTGTCCAAGACTTCAATACCAGATTCAATAAAAACTTGACAAAGTTTTCTAATAATATAATGCCCAAAGTGATGATTCTTGTCTTATCAAGTACTCATATGCATTTGATAAGAAGGTAACATACTACTTTAGAAAAAAATCCTTGGACCTAGAGACAAGATATTACCATGGCTATCTAGATTGAGAATAATATTAAATTTTTTGGGAAGCTACCAAACAGAGATGGTGTGAAATTGGCTAACCTAGAGAAGCCTTACACTAGCAAGACAATTGACCTTGAAGAATTGGTGAAAACTTTGGCAGGGGTTTCTAAGTAAATTTCTTATAAATTAGCACGAGGTGAAAAAGGTATTGTCTCCTAATTCCCAAAATCAGCATCAAAACACTGAACACAATAGATTTGGGAATCATCCCAAAGGATATCATCGGGCTGAGGATAGAGAAAAAGGACCTATGGGTCACATTGGTAAGTAGCAAAATTTTAGAGATAAAAAAGTAGTTCCTGACCTTTTAGTGGGAAGAGTAATCGCATCGAGGAAGAACATGCCATTGATTGGTGTGACAAATTCTTGTTTCCCCATGTACCTGTGATCCACCTATAGATGATGAAAGTTATGAAACTTATTTTGGTGATGTGTGCATAATGGAATGTCAACCAAAATGTGAGCAGGATGTATCTTCTATTGACCTCCTCTATGCCCGAATCAGTGGTTGATTTCTAGTCTTTTATTGACAAGGTTAGGTCCCTCCCCATATAAATAAATGTTTAGGCTGGTGTGGCCCAAGATTTTGAATTACCTAATCATGATTTTGAGTATTTAAGAGCCTATATTATGAAGAAATACGATGGTGATGTTCCTTAGGTGAGGATAGAAAATTATTGGTCAATCTTGCGGTTGCTCAGAAAAGGAATACAATCTCATAAATATAAAAATAAAAGGACCTACTCCTACATCTAAAGAAATTATGTCTATTCTTTATAATATCCCCAAATATTTCCCTCAGAGAAATGTGTCAAACATAACCCCTATAATTCATCATAAGTCACGAAGTTCTTCCCAAACCCTCACTAGAAAGAACCTTTTACCATATGACAAAACTGTAACAATGTCTTCTAATGCTCCTCTTCCCAAATATAATGTGTGTGACATGGCCCAAATTTTAAGTAGGATAATGATTATTTTTACCATTATAGAATTATTAAGGATCCCTAATGTGAAAGAGGATGGCCTTTGAGTACATGGGCTTAAAAAAGGATGAGATTATTACTAATAAGGATCTTGTTGATGATAAATCATCCTCCACAATTGTTGAAGTTGAAGTAAAAGGAACTAAAGAAGGTATGGAAATTTCTCCTGAGGTATACCTAGGAACTTCTTTAGAGGAAACAAAATTGTATGTTGACCCCTTTTCACATCCCTTATTGTAAATGTGTGACTCTTACACAATTGCATGTTTGATTCTAGAGCTTCATCTAATATCATGCCTCTTATAGTCATACATGAGTTAAACCTTAATATAATTGTTACTTCTGGGAAATGATATGTTATGGATTCTAGAGAAGTACCTATGGTTGGATATGTGAAAGGATTTATTGTACAATTGGCATCACATATAGGAAAGTACTTGACTATAAATGTTGTCCTTGTTGATTTCCCTACTAAAGGGGGATGTTGTTGTCAAGAAAGTGGGTAGCTAGTGTGGAAAGAAATGTCTAAATGGATATATCCTATGCTTCCATACTATTGGAAGGAAATTAGACAAGTTATATAGAGAAGATAAAATGTTACACCTCATTGAGGATCCTAACAATGCCTTTTATGAAGTAATTTTTGTTGATGTAGACATGGAGAATTTTATAGGTAGTGCTGATTTTGAAGACCAATGTATGGATGAAAATGATCACTTTGAAGACCTGGTGGACCCTTGGACCATGACCTTTGATGGAGCATGCTCAAGTAGGGGTAATGGGGCAGGAGTGGTGTTGAGTTCTCCAAACAATGATTCTTTCATTTTTTATTTTAAATTAAATTTTGAATGCACAAATAATGTGGTTGAGTATGAGGCACTCTGTTAGGATTGAGAATTTCTTAGATGCATGGGATAAAGGACCTCATAATTAAAGGGCATTATTATTTGGTGATTAAGAAAATAAAAATATATATGTAGTAAAAATAAAAGGTTAAAATAGTACAGAATGAAGTATGGGATCTCATTGAATGTTTTGATCCATTTAATATTGAATGCCATGAGAGAATCCAAAATATAGCAGTTGATAGGTCAGCAGTATTGAATTGAAGACTGGTGGTCCCTTGGACCATGACCTTGATAGTGCATGCTCAAGTAGTGATAATGTGGCGGGAGTGGTTTTGAGTTCTCCAAATAACAAGTCTTTCAATTTTTATTTAAAATTAAAATTTTAATGCAAAAATAATATGGTTGAGTATGAGGCACTCCTATTAGGATTGAGAATTTCTTGGATGCATGAGATAAAGGACCTCCTAGCTAAAGGGTATTATTATTTGGTGATTAAGAAAATAAAAATCGATATGTAGAAAAAAAAAGGTTAAAACAAAGATAGGAAAGAATTTTGGGATATCATTGAATGTTTTCATCCATTCAATATTGAATTCTATAAGAGAATATAAGATATAGCAGCTGATAGGTTAGAAGTCTTGGATTCAAATTATGACAATCAGGATTCATCCCATTACTATAAGTTTGAAGTGGAATTGTTGGTTTTACCTTCACATCTGATAATATTCAACATTGGCAAGTATTTGATGATGATTCACACGCACAAACATTTATTGCCAAGGTGAGTTCACTGACCATATCATTGATTTATAACCTATGGTAGAGGTGTGTGAGGGGAAAGAAACCCTCTTTGGTAAAGAATTAATTCAATTAAAAACTAATGTAATCCAAAGGGCATTAGTTAGTTTAGAATCTACTTTTGATAGTATTAATAGAGAAGTTTGTAAATCTACTACTTTTCCAAGAGATGTTATGGAGTGTAATCTGGGTTCATGCCAAGATCCTAGAAATGTATGGTTAGGGAGTAATCTAAATAAGGAAGAAATATTAGAAGCCATTGTGAGTTCTTATCCCCGGTACCAAAGAAAGGTATTCATTCCTTCTTTGGGAAAGTTAATTTTGTAAGAAGATTCATTTCTAACTTTTCTGAAATCACTTTAGTGATCACCAATATGTAAAAAAGGACCAGGTGATCAAATGGGGCAATGGAGTGACCCAATATTTCAAAAGAGTGAAGGATGCACTCAAAATTGTTCCTATGTTCACTAGTCCCGATTATAGAGAAGATTTTAATATGTTTTCATTTGCCTCTAAATTCACTATTACCTCTCAGTGTTGTTACAAAAATGAATTAGGTCATGAAAAGCCTATTGCATTTTTAACAAGGATCTAAGATGAAGTATTTTGTCATGGAAAATAAATTTGTTACTCTAGTCAAAGCAACCAATATCTTGGACCTTATATTCTTAGTTTAAAGAGAGTAGCTTATGTACCTCACACAATGGTAAATAACATCTTGTCTTAGATGGAAGTATCTAGAAAAAGGATCATATGAGTTAACAAGCTTCAAGAATATGACATGGACATACAAACTACCAAGCTGGTGTGGGATCTAAGACTTGCAAGGTTCATGGTAGAGAGCAATATGCGGGTAGTAGAGATAAACAATGTTGAAGAAGAAGGTCCACAACCCCATGAAAAGGTAAGAACTTCAACTTGGTATAAAGATATAGTCTATTACTTGATAAATTTAAATTGTCCTATACACTTAGACAAGAATCAGAGGAGGAAACTCAAGCTAGTTTCCTAAAAATATATTTTGAATGATCATGGACTAGCTTGGAAGAACCCAAAGGGAATTTTGTTTAGATGTATCATTGAAGAAGAGGCACCTAAAATAATTGCAAAATTTCATGGGGGACTATGTGGAGTTCATTTTGTTGGGAGAGTCACTACTCATAAGATTTTAAGGGCAAGTTATTGGTGGCCTTCTCGTTGGGATGAAGAAATTTTGTAAGTATTTGAAGAATGTGTGGGAGTGTTGAGGCACGCAAGAGGGATGTAGAAGCATGTGCAAGTGCCAATTAAAAAGGGCATGCATAGGAAGGAAATATTCGGGACTTAGCTGATTTTTCATGGCATGGGATAAAAATAGGAAAATGGATGGAGTATAGATCACGTAAAGATGAAAGCATGAAGAATTCATGGTTAATAAAAGGCTATTTTGGAGCAAAGTGGAAGATCAAAAGTCATACACAGCTTTGTGCTAATAATAGAATTAATATAGAGTTCATTTATAAATTAATATATTATTAACCACCATGTAGATTCATGTAGTTTTTGGCACATGGTTATTCGAACATGCAAAATATTTTGAGAATGCATGTGCGGTGAAGGAAAGTCCCCACCTCTATACGTATGTAGTATTCTTCCTATTTGAGAGATTTTTGAGTTCGACTTGTAATAGATATATGTTGTTGGTATGAATCTATGTGCATGATTCTATGAGAGTATTATGATGTATTTAATTACGGTTTTGTGATGACTTAATGTAATGGATCATTGTGTATGGATGTTGGCTCTTTATGTCTCTATTCCTAGTACTTATATGGTAAATTTGATCTTAATTGTGATCTAATCTAATATGCTTTCTTATTATGTGTGTTTCCAATTTGAGCTCATGGATCTGATTATTAAGATGGAATATACACTTTGATTATGGTTATTATGGTTATGCATGCTAACATATTGACAAGATAGTACAAAAGAGGGACTTGGTAGCTTTGTGTGCTTCAGATGAGAGTTTAGATATATCCGAATGAAGTGTCAACGTACATAGGGAACTGAGTGGGAAAATAAAGACTACATTTTGGTTATGTTTCCAAGACCTCTTTTCAAACTATTTTCCATGATGTTGCATGATGATGGCATATCAATTGACTCTTGTGGCCATTGAATATTGGGTATACAAAGGACAAGATCAGTTTACACAAAGATATGGTTCTAGACCTGATTTCAATGTGTGCAAGTGGGTGGAAGATAATTTGTATCATGAGCTCTATGGAATTTTTTTCATTTGTTTCCCTATATAATTGTACAAGTGGTTGTCAGCATATGCACCAAATAAAAACTAGAGTTACATACAAAGGTTTTAGACACAAAAAGATTACCAGCCATTGTTTGATGTGGATGAACCTTGTACATGTCTTATAGATCATTGGTGGGATGGTGTTGTGTATAGTTATACTTTGGAATACGTTGTTTCTACAATTATTATCCATAAGTTGTTGAGGTTAAATTTTGCATGAGCCTAGAGGATCTTACATCGCAATACTCCTTTGGAAATTAAGATCTTATTGGTGGTGTTGATTTTAGAGTGTCTCCTATGGCTAGCTAAACATATCACCACACACGGGGTTAGGATAAGGTGTGGTAAAAGATGTCATATCTTGTAGTAGAAAGGAAGAGTGAAGAAAGGAAGCTTAAGTATAATGAAGCGCAGGAGAGGGAGATGGTGAAGCAAAGGTGTGAAATTGAGGAGTTTGTGGAGTTGTGGAGGATGATGTCTCACAAAATATTTGAATCTCACATGGAAGACATGGAGTCGGATCATTATGATATATCCTACTTAGTAGATCATAGGAGATAATCCCCTTCAACTTTTGATGAGAGCACATCAGAGGAGGAAAGAGTAAGGACTATGGGCATGTATATGATCCCACCTAGTGACCTAGCCCTTGTGTCCGGTGTTTCAATTCCATAAGTAATAATTGATAAACATGTGAGTGTAGGTAATCTATTAGATTAGGTAGATATACTTTTCCTTTGAATACAGATGTGCATTAGACAACACATACACCTATGGCAACACATATGACATCATCTTTTTGGGGGATTGATTGGAGGAATATTTTATGGCACATCATTAAGACAGAGTGTGGGCACATAAAACATTGGGAATACATCTGGAAGTACTAAAACTTTGTAGAATGTGGGAGTTAATTTTAGCACTACAGTTGGGACACAAGGAAGTACATAAACTGGTCCATTTCCTGCCATAAGAGGTGGATCATGAGGATCGGGAATCATGTGGATCAAGTGGCGGAGGAAAAACTAGTGAGGGTTTTGATTCGGATGTGGTAAACAAGGTCTCGCACCCTAATCAACCACATCAATTATATTATGAAATTTTACTTCACTTATCAAAATATAGGGGTATTGAAGATGTTGCAGAGCATGTGCACAAGTGTGAGCTATTATGGCGTGCTAAAGGAATCACAACCTGGATAGAAAAGTAATTCAGTTTTCTACTACTGCATTCAAGGGTCTACATAGCTAGTTAGGAAGTATGACCCATGTCCGACTACGGTGGATTATAATTCCTTACACTCTATGTTTCTAGCAGAGTTCCATATTCTTGAGTTTGAGTAGAAAAGTATCAGCACACTTAAGGACATTAAGTAGGGCTTATCTAAGAGTGTGAGGGAATACGACACACATTTTAAATTTTTTTTCAAATTTGTCTTATGACATACATCCTAGTAAGAATGCACATTGATTTTTTGGTGGATTGTTGACTACGTTCAGAAGGGCACTATCTCATAATTCATTTATGGATCCGCGTGACACTTTGAAAGTAGCTCTCCATGCTAAAGTAGTTGGGAGTGTAGATACTATACTAAGTTCATTCTTATAAGCACATATTACAGCCATGGTTAGATAGTTTGAGAGTCTCTCTACTAATTTAGCTCATGAGACATGCAACAGGATATGGTGTACAGATTGTGAGGTTGAAGGACATACTAAGGATAGCTTCCTTGTAAGTCATTTCACACCATACTTTTGGATTGTGAAATTTTTCATTTAGACCATGATGCAAGTATATGTCCCCTCTTACATCTCACGATCCAGAGACAGAATGTGTCTATGTACTGTAAGATTTTAAGACTCATACTCGTGACACCATTGAATGAAAATTTATTGATCATATCCCTAAATCCATTGAGATTGGTGTGGGCTAGACTAGTGTAGCAAGTGGATCTAAGGAACAAGGAGAATAACATAATGAAGGGTGTAATAATGGGGATAATAGAAGTAGGGGCTTTCGTGGAGGACATATAGAAGCCAAGGCCATGGAGGTGGTAGAGGATGATTTCCTAAAGTAAATTGTTATACTTGTGGATCTCCTGATCATTATCAACATGAGTTCCCTTAGAATGTGGTTTTCTCATGGTGTGGAAAACAACACAAATTTGAAGAATGCCCTGACTTATATGATCATATGAGCAAGTAGAACAAGAAAGACAAGGGCATGGGAATGATAAAGGTATATTGCGTAGTTGACAATGAATGGATGCAAAAGGTAGGGCTTAATTATGAGTTAAAAGCGGCGTTAGTTACTATATGTGCTAAGGTTACACATGCATCTCTCAAGTATGTTTCGACTATAAAAAGAAAGAAGTGATTAATGCCAAGTAACCTGATTATACACATCAAAAATAGGTTTACCAAGAGACTATGGATGTTAGCTAGGATCTGTAAGGAGAGATTCATATCCTTATGGAAAATGTGTGCGTGATAGAACAATCAAAGATGGTTTAACTCCCACAGAAGGATGTAGATGACTTGAAGGAAGCATGTCGAATTTTGTGCTAGGAGAAAATAATCCAATTTTTAGGAGAATGGTTGAGAAAAACATTTTTGCAAAAAGGTAATGAGTGTGAGAGGAATATACTTCATGTAAATCCACCTCCCCATAATCATGAGTATGATAAGAAGATTACATTGAATGCATTCATAGATGGATGGATTTTGAGCAAAATTCTTATCGATACAGGTGCAAAAGTTAATGTACTCATGTTGGATTCTTAGAATTAGATGGGAATACCACCATTACAACCTTCTTCAAATGTGATGTATATGGAAAATAGAACTAGGGATAATCCTATTGGATTACTAAAGGATGCAACTATTATAATTCAGGGAGCCAAGTTTACTAGGGACTTTGAAGTGTTAGAGCTAGATGAAGAAGATAATTTCCCAACTTTATTTTGGTGCCCCTAGTGTTATTCAAATAACGCATATTTGTGCTTTGAAAAGGGGTAAATTAGCTTTGAGAACAAGTAAGATCATGTAATTATACCTTTGACAGATGCAAAATATTGTAACATTCCCATTTTAAGACTTTAGAAATAAGGGAATTTTTTTACACAATGTTCTCTGTTCTAAATAAAACATAATTTAGAACACACATTCCATGCCAATCAATCTCATAATAGATAACCATATGTAGTTGTAAATGACTTGGTGAATTACTGATCTCTCATTGCATGACTCGGTCTCTAACCAATCTCTCATGTTTTTCTTTAAGTATTGAATACTTTTATGTATACTACGTATACTTGGTTTTCTTACCCTAATCTGGGTATTGAGTGACATGTTTAAAGAACCTATCTAAATATTTATTACCAATATTCATCTGAAATCACGTTCCTTAAACTAGATGACATAAAATAACACAACCAACAGCTTGCGATACTTTGGCCAAATATTTCCAACATATTGTTCATGTTATTATTCCTAGACGGCATATTCGTCAAATCGGAATATGTCCTTCACCTCACTCTTCTATTATCTAGAATGGTCTTTACTAACTTCTTTCATTCCACTTGCCCAAGGTTTGTCCCTAACCCAGGTTAGCGACATAATTTGTTATAGGGAGATGCTCACGATGACTTAGGGTATATGGGCATACTCAACCGACCTAATTCAATCGAATGTGCCTAGGTACCCTGAGTCATAGAAAGATACTTCCTATTCCAATTCATACTACTAGCTTGACCTAGAGAGAAACTAAGTTCAAGTCCATATGTGTGTAGATCTAGATGAACTAATGCAAAAGGGTGTGACAACATGTCAATCGCAACATCTTGTATCCTCGAGAATACCTTAGTCTTCTCAAAGATATACTTTTGTAGTTGGCATGTGCCAACATCCAACAGAACTACTTCATCACGATGTACATACCTCTAGGAGGTCATTAACTCTTAATTAATTTTGGATTAATATTCAAATTACAACAACCTTGCCAAACCCTAAATCCAACACCCCTTAAGTTCTTCATCCATATTTGATTTAATTAATATTAAATAACTTCATTAACTCATGATTGCTTTTATGTTTGTTAACTTTGACTTGCCGAGTAGTTATCCAAAAATAGAACAACATACATCATAAGGTTAATTTAATGTAACTCAACTGTTCAAATAAGGTGTAGCAACCACACAAGTTCAATTAGAGTAGACTTCATAGAAAATGAAGTCTAAATGATTAATGATCATAAACACCATTCTTTTACTTTACATTCTTTTTTGAGAGAGGAAGAGTATTCCTCTACATGGTTAAGTGTTAGGGTTTATCATACCCTTTATATCTTTCACACTTTTTATAGTTTAATTGTATATTCAATATACATCCCATTATCATAATATATTTATTTAGATAAAGAATGTCATCTTATGCAACTTAATATGTTTCTTTCAAGTAAGAGAGATATTGAACTATTTCTCTTCATCCAACTTATCAAATGAAAATAGAAATAAGAATACAAAAAGATATGCAAAATATCAACAAGATAGTATTCCAACTTCCTTCATAAAATGTACAAGAGAAATTACACAAAAATTCAAAGTAAATCTCCAACCTTTTCAATTCATCATGATAAAATACACAATTTACAAGACTATGTATCTTAGACAAACTGCATGTCAATCAATATTAAGATCATTAAAGAATAAAACTTTTCTTTTTCAATACAACTCATGAATGAATCAGAGTTCTCTATAAAAAGAGCCAGACTTTAAATCAACCAAGACATCATAAAAGTTATTGCCTTCCTTTATCACTTACAAAGTCCATCTGCAAAAATTGCTAGCATGGGTCAGTTCATTGAACTGAGCATGATAAGCACTAAGCATTAAAATGAACTGCATTCCACTAATTGTTCCATTAAAACAACTCTTCTTTAATAAAACAATTAATGTAATCATTCAAATAAAACATAAGTAATAACAACCATAAAAGAAGCACAATTAATTATCTGAATTCACTTTTAAGAAAATATCATAGCATGATCGGCCAATAATCGCATTATATCAGATAAGTATTGTCCCAAACAATTACTTATTTATATCAAATAATAGCTCCTAACATTAAATTATTTCATAATTCTTTTTGAATTTGAAATACAAAATTAACTTCACTATATAAACAAAAATAGTTACTTTCAGATTGAAAGACGTTATTGTCATCTTTACCAAGTTTCTAGAAAACATATATAGTCAAATTCATTTCAGCATCGTAACATTTTTAAGATGAATCAACTCTGTAGACACCAAAATTGGGTCACACTCCCCTTGGTCCCTCGTCAAATAATCACCTTGAACACACTCACCTAACCATGGCCCCTTTTACCCCACTCTAATATTAATTTAATTAAATTAATCCATGTCCTCACAATATTTATTATTTAATTATCACACCACCACCTCACCTAGCCACCTCACCCTAGACCTATTCTTAGTATGTTGCCATAACTAACTAAGACCTACCTAAACCCTAAAAATCAAAGCCTACATTCCCTCTAACCACATTCTCGCTCGTTAGAAAAGAAGCTTCCGTTCTAATCTGAGAAAAAAACAAACAAGATCCAAGAAATCAAGCGGATCTTCCCATTTTAGTAAACCTAGAAAATCCCACCCTAACTAACGATGGTCACCCTAAACTGCCACCGGTCAATCCGAAACCATCGTTGGTTACCATTTATTCCCAAAACAACCTTATTTCGAGGTTGGCACATTTAGAGAGAGCAAGAAACGAGACTAGAGCTGCACACAAGCATAACCAACATTCACACATGCATTTAAACATCCACAAACCCGGCGGCAAAGAAGTGACCACAAAGCCATTTTACATTCACGGGAGCATCCGGGGAAGCACCATCACTACATCAAACTCCATCCATCTGATCAACTACCATTACCATCCAGCCATCAAGCTCATACAATAGTAAGTATTTTGTTAATCAATATTCATCTACTTTCGTTTTAGTAGGCTCATGTCTGTTACCTCTATTATCGGTTTACTACTTGTACCTCCATTCTCCCACCATTTACCTTCATGCAATTTTGATCATTCCTTCACCCACATCATTAAATTTCCCATACCTAACTATTAAAAACCTATGAGTATACCTAAGATCTCCATAGACCCTTCCATTTCCCTCCTCATTTCCATTTAGTCTCATATTTTTCCTTATACCAAGGTTTTAATGAGTTTTTGTCACCCAACCCATCGAATCTAGTTATCCATGACCGTCATCGATCCATCCTCAACCATCATCAGTTACACTAGACCAATGTTGGTCTCTTTGCTTTACCCTCAGACCAAGAACATAGTCTAAATTCTCCACCAAATACCCAAAACAACCCAAAATCGTGACACGACGATCAGAGTACTCGAGACGGATACCTTGCCCTTCAGATTCAATCATAGCTTAGCCTATTGTGAATGAATTTTCTTATTGTAGTCAAATGAGATACCTAAATCATTTTAACTACAGTAGGATTTCATTTATTGTTAACATTGAATTATTTTAAACAGTGGATTGACAACCTTCTAGGGAGTATCATACTTCCCAAAACTAGCATACGCTAGGCAGTCCACTATCATATGCTATTTAATCTCTTTTGGTGGTCTTGTTGTTCATTTCAGGTAGTTCCTCCTAGCCAAAAGGAATCTCTCACAATTAGTTGTGGATCAAGAAGTCATACGCACGCAACAAACTTCAGCCACCTTTAACAGGTTTTCTTCCTAGCCCTTTTACCCTTATCTGTTTCGTCACATTCAAAGAAATGATCTAAGAATCAAGTGAAACATTTTGGCACACCCAGTGGGAACCATTTGGGGTTTCTTTCATTTCTTCATTCCTAGGTGAAAAGTTACATGTTTGTTTCCTTTCTAAAAGGTTATCACATTAAATTTCTCCCATGGAATCTTCTCTTCTTTCTATTGTCTCAAAGCAATCATGTTTTAGTGCTATAAAAATAACTTTTCTTCTCTTTCATTTGTACTTCATTAGTGAAATATCATGCTCTCTCCTATTCATATTTTTGTGTCATCAAATTCAATATTTTGATTTGGGCTTTAAATCAACTGCATTTCATTCTTCTTTATTGCATTAGCTCACATTAAATGAGGGCAACCTATACGCTAGAAGTCATGCCCAACTGATGGTTGACAAAAGAATCGTAGAAAGCATGTTCTCTTTCTCTCTGAGTCTTACCAAACTACACAAATTCAAATTAACACATCTTTCTTAAACAACATCTTACCTGGGAACATCTGTCAGTGATCACATGGTCCGATTGGCAGGTACTCCCAACTCGTTGCTCCTGTCGAGTCATTATCTCAGGAGACGGCCCACCCCCACCATAACATACCTGAAACCTCTCCTTTTAGATATCCTTCTTCGTAGGATGCCTTCCCAACAAAAAAAAATTGTTCTAAATACACATAGTTAGTCCTTAATAACGTAAGTTGAACAAACATAAAGGAAAGAGCACTCTTAAGATAGTATTTTTTTCTTTGTGTTTCTTCTTGGCTTGTGTTTTGAGGTGAGAGGAAACATTATTCATCTTTTTATTTTCTCCTTACACGCTCCCCATCATAGTTGGTGTATTCTAACTTCATCTGAGTATTCCTAGATCCCATTTTCATCATTCTCAGAATTCTGGGTTTGATTCCACACTTGATTTTAAATCACAACCACCTTTTCTTCATCTCTGTTTCAATTTCACAATAACCAGGTGTCGATCCAGCGATTGTCATCGGTTACCCTCTGACCGTCACTAGTTTTACCCAACCGACATCGTTTTACTATTATTTTAGTTAACCTACCCAAAAGGACACCTATTTCATATTCTTTGTTATTCAGAGTCTTTGTAACTCTCATCATCTTCTCGACTCGGATAAAATCCATCTCGTATCTTATCTACCGGCATATTATTATCCTTTTGCCTTGTTTTGGAAAACTGTTCTTTTTCCATAGTGATTAACATGATTACCTTGTGACCGACGTCGGTTTACCCTAACCAGCATCGGTTAGCCTATTTAATTTTCTAGCTGACATTTTTACCCAATCCACCTACCACTGCTTGTTTTTCCTATTTTCTGTTGTATTTCTATGTCATTTAAAGAAAGCAGTCCCACCAAATTAGTACTCGTTCACATGGTGCTGACTCGTAGCCAAGAAAACACCCTCATATTCCACGCTAGTTGTCAACCACTCCCACCTAGTCCTTCACCACCTTCCATTCTATCACTCATGGATCCTACCCAACCTATCACTATCACCACAGGTGACGAGGAGTTCGCACGACTCCTTGACAGAACCCCGACACCTTACAATTTTATCTTTCCCATTCATCCACTCTAGATGCCTTAGGTAAGTTGATATACAACATGCCCATATCTATCCCCCACGACTCTTGTTCCTAATTCTCGTCGGTCCCTTCTAGCTCCTCGCTACTCGCACCTACCTTTCCCCTGGGTCATTTCGTAGCTAGGCCCTATACCTACTATGCCCACCGTGCCCTGTCACATCTATCACACCCGCAGTGTCCACTATACCTTCTGTGACCACCCAAAACATAACCTCATCCATGCCTATTGTCTCACACATACCCATAAAGAACACAAACACCCCAAAGTGATTTTTACCCCTACCCCATTTCAAAAATTTCCTTTCTATTCCATAGTCCTTAGCCCCCATCACTACTAGAGTTACCTTGACCCTTCCACCTCCATATACATACTATCAGTAGCCTCCCGTTTCATCTATCATTCATTCTAGAGTACGTACCCCTATCTCACTCCCTCATTCTCAACCTACCTATGCGGCATCGCCATATACTGGAATGTCACCTCCATCATATTTCCAACACCAACCCTCTTACACTACAGGAGGTACCCATCCATCACCACCTACTAATGACCTCATCAAGTTGATGATGGATAAGATGCAGACACTGGAGGCATCGGTTTCTAGCTCGTACAACTCTCTCACTTATGATGAAATTTACAATGAGCCCATACACCCATCCATTCCTATTTTTCCATATCCCGTAACATTGCTTTGGGAGATTCCTAACTTTAAGCACTTCAACAAGTAAAGAGAACCCATAACAACATTTGTGGTCTTTCAAACATGGGTGTTATCTGATCGCCCATGATGACGCTTTTCTTCTGAGGATCTTTCCCATGTCTCTGACCGGGCCTGCATTAGACTGGTATAGTGGGTTACCTAGACATTCTATCTACTCATTTAATTAGGTAGCCCAAGCCTTCTTGGATCACTTCTCCATCAACGTTGTTAAGAAGGTTACCATGACTAACCTCTACTCTACGTGTCAATATGACGACGAGTCTATCACAGATTTTGTTGCTTGTTGGTGTAGCCTAATCAATCAACTCACATTCCAACTACCACAAACCAAACTCATAGAGCTCTTCATGTGGGCTTGTGCTAGACATATTTAACCAACCACCGTAGCTACGGAATTTCGAACCTTCGATGAGGCATTCACCATGGCATGAAAACTAGAGATTTGTGCCATCAAAGAAAATAAAATCCAACTACGCAATAAGAATGTAACATTTAAGTCAAATAATACATCTTCTTATTCAAAACCACAGAATAATTATTCAAAAGCCAAGGTAACTGCTAATGCGGTGGTACTCAAGGCGGCTTAGCTCATCCATCAAATCAGGCTAATCCCTCATCTAATCTTTCTCATGTCCAGACTTTTCAATTCAGATGAGAATAATGAAAATACACCCCAATTGGGGAGCCTTATTCTTCTGTTTTAGAAAATCTCATTAAAGTTGGGGCCATCACCCTTCCTCCTATAAAACTACACACTATTTTTGATCCTACTCACCCCACACTTGTGTGGTATAAAGATCATGAATTCTGCAACTATCATCGGGTAAAAGGTCATAATGAAGGTAATTGCATCACTTTCAAGAACATTGTCTAGGAAATTCTCAAGAGCGGTGAGTTAGTCTTGGATAATCTGAAACACACCTGCCAACAAAACCTACACATCTTCAAGAAACCATTTCCTAATCATGCCCATACTTTTTATCAAGCTGGAGAGACCTTAACTAATGATAGCCATAACCATGAGGTCCATGCTATTTTTAATGACGTATGTGATTGCTTCCAAATTGCCTCATATTCCTTCCATAGAGTAAATCCTATCCTAAATTATTTCACCTATACATGAACCCACTTCACCTATTCCTTCACCCACGAGAGGAACACCCTTCGTCTCCTCCCTCACCGTGAAGGAGCCTTTCATTAACATCTATACCACTTCACCTTTGGATTCTCTACCTAGAGAACCATCACTAAGTACCTCTCCAACCCATAGGAGAAGTTTTCATCTCCTCCACCCATAAGGAGCACCCATCATCTCCTCCACCTATCAAAGATCCAGTAGAAATGTCTTTTCCTCTAGGTGACCATTCTCCATCAGCCACCCAATATCCTGTTGACTTACTTTCAGCTCTCTCTTACCCAGAGGTGAAGCAAGTGAATTCCTTGTTTCTAAAACACATTGTATGGGAATCTCCATTGGATCCACATTGACCTCACCCACAACAGTTCCATTCTTGCGCTTAGTTAATCACCGGATTATGTTGATAGAGCCTTACTTTGGGGACATATTCTACTTCCTGCCTCAACACAAATGCATATGTCACACGCCGACACCTCCAATATCTATCCAAAAGTGTTTCAACCGACCAAACCACACACAACCAAAACTATTACAATTTCCCCCATGATACCACTCATGGCTCAACTCACACTTCTACCCACAACCCAACATGCATCTACATCCAAATCCACACCTACATCATCTTCCTTGCCTAAACCTATTACTACTTTAGGAGTCATCCCAGCGAATAGCCTTACTCATCCACCTATCAAATTAGATTTAGCTACGTCCTCTAAAACTAACACCAAATTTAACCCGACCCCTAAACAAGAACCAGATCCCCTAGATTTCATACCCCAACCTCACCAATCACACCCTTATTACCTTCACCCCATCTGTCCATCGTAGGACCTCACCCCTTGACCTTGGCCAAGAAACCTCCATCCGCTGGTAAACTAAGAATGCAGCAGCCCATTTCTCCCTTGTAGACCTCTAATATACCCAAGTGCCCCACACAACCTCCACCCACACCTGTAACCTTTTTACCACCCATACCTCCAATACCATCAATAACTTCTTCACTACCCATGACACTTCCTTCCCTTTCCCTCACACCTCTTGCCCAACCTACGCCATCTACCTCCATAGCACCTCGGTTACCCCCATGGGTAACCCGCCCTCTTCCACCATCTACTTTTCCCTCTACATATCGTGTGCCCATATCACCTTTACCCAAGAAGGTGCAACCTAAAGGAAAAAATCCGCTACCCTCCAATAAGGTAGTTAAACCAACCACACACTCTATTGCTAGTTCATCTACCATGCCCCTACCCAAGTAGACATGACCAACACCTAAGACCACACCACACACCAAGTTAGTAGCTCAACCCACTCCCCTCTTGTAAAGACTCTTCCTATATAATCAATTGCACCTACACCCAAACCCACATTCACCTCCCATTATGATCCACTAGTGGGATCCTATGCCAAAATCTTAACCAACCTCCTCAAAAAAATTCATCACATTACCACCTCTTAGACCTTACGACCCACTCAAACCCAAACCAAAAGGGTTTAAGAAAACCAAAATTTTTGCCTACCATCATGTGCTAGGACATGATGTAGAGGAGCTATGTAAGGCTTTGAAAGCTTCTTTTGTCAGCTTTTGTCCTCCTAAATAAAACTTTGACATGATGACCTTCTCGATGAGGACCCCATTATTCCAGCACTAGTTTCCACAATGCTTCCCTCATTACCTACTCAAAGACCAAAACCTCCACCCGCACAACTCTTTGATCCATCCCAAGATTCAAAATTAACATGGTTATTATAAGAGAGTTGGCCAACTCACCACCCAAATGTCATTGTGCCCATCTCACTTCACAAGTCTTTTCTCCCCCAATAGGTTTCTTTTTATCATGCCATTATACCACCCATCCTACACCTTCTCCATTTACCCCCTCCCTCGATTAACATGATCAACATTGCACACTGTGCTCGAGAAAGACAAGGGCAAAGAGAAAGTAAGTGACCCACCAACCAACCCGGTACCCAACATACCATCTGCACCCACACCTAAAGTCACTATCCATGGCCCCACTTATCCTATCTCTAAGGGGGTTACACATCACATTATGCTCAAATAATTACACCAATCCTCCCTTAAAATTTCACTATATGACCTCATCCAAACCTCTAAATCCCATCATCAAGCTCTCATGGAGGTTCTTCAATCTATTGAGGTTTTACCAAATGACACCACACCCGTAGCCTCCATTATCACACCCCATCATATAGCCTCTCTCACCAAATTACCACCTTCTTCTACACCTTCACATACTCACCAAGTAGCCACCCTCATCTTCTTAGATGAAGAGATCACACCACACCATACTGATGACCCTGATCCATCCCTTTTCATCTCTATTCATATTGATAATATACGTGTATGATGTGTTATGATCGATGGGGAGATAGCATTAATATCATCTCCTCCCATGCATTCAACAAAATGCACATACCTAAAAATTGCATGCATAAACATCCCATCATGTTGCATTCATTTAATGATGCTATCACCTCTACACTTGGCACCATCATCCTCCATGTTTGTGAGGGCCCCGTACTATTCCAGAGTTATTTTACATCCTAGAGGGGGAATTTCAATATAATTTTTTGCTTGTTAGACCCTGGATTCATGTTATGGGTTGTGTTCCTTCCACTTTGCATCATTGTGTGAAGTTTGAGCATGAAGGGCACACCTATACCATTCCGGCTGACCCATCACCTTTTAAAACCTACAACATGCTTTACTAACCCAATGATGTGCTTGTACCCATTAAGGCATCTTCATCCATGACCACTTCCTCTTCACCTACACCTCCACCCACCAATGCCACCGCTACCTCAACCACACCTAAATCCTCCATTCCTACCATTTCCACGACCTCTATGACTCACCCATCAACCTCCCAATCAGTTGACTCTACCTCTGATCTAATCTCTAACACATCATCTATCCCAGCTACCCACATATCAACCACTGATCCCTTGGAAGGTGTTTTTCAATGCCTCACGGGGAGTATCACCTATATAATGTCAACACATTCCTTACTCCATAAGAGTATGGAATCCTTCACCAACACCCTCACTATGATCACCACATAGGAGAGCATCTCCTTTACGGTCCTCCCCACCTTCACACCAATCTCACATATAAGGTACTTGATGTTTCCACTTATACACTTGAACCACCATCACAAACCCGCCCATTTTCTCGTTGACCTCCGAGTCACTCACAAATCTCTGTTTTTCCCACACCTTCCTACACCAATGTGCATGGAAGGGTTTTGGTTTTGGATTTTATGAGTAAGGTCGTCACACTATTATTCCATGTACTACCTACAAACATAATGACCGTAGTGGTATCGGTTTTCTGAACTTCCTACCAAGAAGGATTGTATTGAACTCGTTGAAGATATTGACCCTTCATCACCTTCTTCACCTACTCCACCTTCTTCACCTACTCCACCTTCTTCACCACCTTTTCCACCTACATCGTGTAGAGTTGATGGATTCATAATCCATCCCTCCTAAAAAAAAATTCATAAACACCATTTCCTTGGGGCCTCTGACTTATCAATGTGAGGGCAAGGCTCCCTCTTCTCCTCCCTTCCTGTATCCTGAAATGATCAATGAAAATACACCTTCTATTAATGTCATTCGGTGTCGGGATGATGAATCTATACTCACCTACCTTAGTGCGAGAATACTCATACATTCACCAATCATTACCATTTGAGATGCAAACCATGTTGAATGAATCGAATATTGAGATCAACATCCATACTCAGGATGACCTGCACATTCTAAAGATCAGCCAATCTTTAGATGCTACTGAATAGGAAGCCATCACTTATTTTCTCAAAAATCATAACCATGCTTTTGCTTGGTCTTACACTGACATGCCAAGTATTAACCCCACCATAGTGGTCCACAATATCGTAACTATTCCCAATGCCAAACTCATAAAACAAAAGCTAAGGAAGATGCACCCTCACATCGCTCTTCTAGTTAAAGAAGAACTTCAGCGCCTCCTTTCTATTTCCTTCATCTTACCCATTGATTATCCCCAATGGATTTCTAACATTGTCCCCATCACTAAGGTGATGTGGGTACTTCATATTTACATGGATTTGTGACCTCAACTTAGCTTGCCCAAAAGACAACTTTCCTCTACCCAAGTATTGACCAAATTTGGTTGACCTTACTCTTTGGTCACGAGATGTTATCACTCATGAATGGTTTCTTGGGTTATAACAAAATATTTCTTTCCCCCAAAGGATCAAGACAAAATTGCATTCATCACCCCTTAGGGTACTTTCTACTATCGAGTCATGCCTTTTGGCCTTAAAACGTTGGTGCCACATATCAATGGGCTATAACTTACATCTTCCATGACATCATGCCTTTGTATATTGGAAGATTAGATAGATGATCTCCTTTCCAAATTAAAACACCACTCAAGCACCTTGCCATCCTAAAAACCATCTTTGACCACCTCATTAAGTATTATGTTCACCTTCAGCCCAAGAAGTGTGTCTTCGTGGTTCTCTCGGGAAAGCTCTTGGGATTTATCATTTCCTTACATGGTATAGAGGTTGACCCTACTAAATTCAAGGCCATTCTCGAAATTCCTCCACCCACTAACCTATAGCAACTCCATAGCTTACAAGGTAAGTTGCAGTCTATTCACCATTTCATTTTGTAACTAATCGATCGATGTCATCCATTTCATCATCTTCTCAAAAAGGATGTCTCCTTTAAATGGGATGATGAAAGCTTTTGAGGCCTTAAAACAATACCTTCTCTAACCACCCATACTCATTCCACCTAAAGATGATCAACCCTTCTATCTATACGTCTCTACTACCGATCACTCCTTAGGGGCCATTCTTGCTCATCGCGATGGAAAACATAGGGAGCGGTGGTTTATTACATAAGTCGTACTCTTCTACAATATGAAACCTGATACACCCATGCTGAAAAAATTTGCTTTTTGTTGCCACCAAACTCCACCATTACCCACTTAACCATAAAACCTATGTTGTGACCAACACCGACCCCTTACACTTCATGTATACCAAACCTTACCAAAATCAATGGGCTGCATGTTGGCTTATGCTTTTGGCCAACCTTGACCTCGAATTCATCCATAAAAAGTCCATCAAGGGCCAAGCTATCACCAACCAATTGGCCGACGCACCTATTTCGAGGATCAACCCTCTAACTTTGACTTTCCAGATGAGTCAATTGCTACCCTTTCCCTAGATGAACCCACTTACCAAATGAAACTCTTCTTTGATGGTTCCAAGTGTTAGCGTGGGGGTGGGGCTGGTGTTATCCTCATTCCTTGATGGTGAACCCATGCCTTTATCTTTCAAACTCAATTTTGATTGTATAAACAATATTTCTAAATACGAAGCACTCGTATTGGGTCTCCAGTTGTTTACGCCTTAGATGTTAATTTAATCAACATTTTTGGTGATTCTAATTTGGTAATAAACCAAGTCAATGGTATATACCATTGTCATAATGAGATAATTCAAAAGTATAAGCAACACATGGACATACTTTTAACCACCTTTGACCATTATGCCCTTCAAAATGTCCCACATTCTACCAATAAATTTATAGATACCATGGCCTGCTTGGCTTCTCATATACCCACTTCTCCCGCCAACTCTAAAATATTTGTCACCATATAAAGACTCCAATCACTTTCTTATTTACCTCATGAAGTTTACTCTATCAAAGCGCAACTCTCGACCTAAGTGACCTTTGGTAACACCCTTGACTGTTGTTATTTTCCTCCTTTGCATTCAAGTGTTGATATGTGATTTTCTTTATAAGGATATGTTCTTCTGATTTTTGGAAATCATGCTTGATATGGATAAGTCTTTTTTGCTCTTAAGATCCTATGATCGAACTGGTATGACTTCTCTGAATCCATTTTTCAGTTCTGGTAGGTAATTTACAATCTGGTTTAAGAGTTGTAAACTTGTCTTTATCCGACTCATCCTTGGATCAATTTTAGTGATCCAAGGAATGTTTTAAAACTACTCTGTTGAAGTGAATGGTAAAATCAACATTCCATGAGTTAAGCTACACGTTGGACTGAACTTTTTTGTTGCAAGTTCTTTGACTTCTGTGTGAATGCACTTCCATTCAGTAGGTAGTTGGCTTGGGTCCTTGAAGATCAACCATGACAGGTCATTATTGATAACGATGGGAATGCAGTTGTTCACAACATAGGAGAAAGATATCCGAGAACCTATTAAGGATTTACTTCTGAATCCTAAGCTAGGTGAAAGTATTCCTACCTAAGCTATGTTACTTGATATAATTTTGTTGCTAACCTAAACTTGATACAAAGGGTTAGAAGGGTTGCTAGGTATTAAAACTATAACCTAACACTACAAGGTTATTTGGTGATCTAACCTAGTTTCTTTAAACTATAGTATTTTTGTTTACTCATTATGTGGAGTTATCTAACCTATTTGCTAAAGATCTATGTTAGAGGTTAGTGGTTAGTGTTACATCCTAAGGTACTAATGTAAATCCTACCTAAGATCTAACCTAAGCAATCTAACCTATCCTAAACTAATGGATGCAAATTGGGAATTAAAAAGGGTCGCATGTACATTGGCGATGGTTTCTAAACATTTATGAAGGTGATAAGGTTTATTTATTTCCTACGGACTGCTGACTTTGGCAGGGGCTAATTTGGATGGCAGAGGCCTAGGTGGCAGTATCACTAGAAATGGAAATTCATGTTTTATTTGATTTGGAACTTGCCAAGTTTGGCAGGCGGTGGCAAGGAAGATTGGGTGGGAGATCGGGAAATTAATGCAATTAATTGTCTTGTTTGACGAGCCCGAACTGCTTTGGTAGGCATGCCAGTGGATTTTTGGTTGAGCTGTTTCATTTGCATGCTTTCCAATTTTCATTCTACTTGCACTCTGGTTTTCAAACCAGTAGTTAAACTATATTGCATGGCTATTTTGGAGGTTTCAAATCTATTTTTGTTTCATGGAGAGTATATGAGGCAATGTGGAGGAAGTATTTTGTTGTTTTGGTCTTTCGTGGAGAAGAAGGGAAGAAGCGAGCTCAGCTAGAAGTCTTCTTCAATTTTTTGGCGACACTATCAGGCATGATAGGCCCTAACTATTAAAATCTCTTGCTTTCTTCTAAGTGTTTTCATTAAAACAACTTTTCTCTATTAAGTTCTACACATTCATGCTTAGCTGGTAAAATGATAGATGGGTTTGTAAGAAAAACTTGTATTCTGTGTTTTTGGCATCTGTGTGTTCATGATTCTGTGGAAAGTTTTTCTTTCTTGCCCTTTTCATAAAGGAACCATGAATACTTAAACAAAAATGGTAACACTGTTTGCTTCTTCAGTGGTTTGAAATGTTTGTTGGGTGAACTGGTTGTGTCTTGTGAATTTGAACTAGTAAGAACTTCATCTTATTAAACTCGTATGCAAGTATGAGCTTCAGTTGGGAAACTTGTTTAGTAAAGTGGACTGTAACTGAGATTCTCAAGGTTTGTTAGCATACATTTTGATCCATAGTTAAATAGGCTATGAATAAACCCGTATAGGATCTGGGAATTGTATTCTTCTTGAGAAAAATTGTTGACTATTAACAGGTTTCACATGCACTTTAGATAAACTTGTATATGTCTTGTTTTTTTGTATTTTACCTTGTGGAAATTTGACGGTAGCAAAGTTTGCATGCATGGAAAAACCATATATAGTTGGTTTCTGTGTTTCTCCTTGCAAAACATGGTCTGTTATGGAAACTTGCATGCATAGGAAAAGCAATATAGGGTTTAGTTTGTATTTCATTATGCAAACTTGATTGATTTTGGGACTTGTGTTTGTTATTATTTTGGATAACTTGACTGTAACTCAAGTCGCTTTGGCATGGTGCTTGTGGAATCTTGTTCTTTTGACCACGTTAATGGTATTTGGAGATTCTTTATAAACCCGACCTAAGATTCGTCCTTTCTGAGCTTTGTCTAAGCATCTTACATTCCATTTTGTTTGGAAATAAGGTTGATAGGATGTTAATGGAGAATGGAAGCATTTCTTCTTATTTCAAACTGTATGCAAATACTTTTCACTGCTCTCGGTCTAGTCTTACAATGTTGGTGTATTATGTAATTGTGGTTGTGATATTGATATCCTTCACTGTACTCACCGTTTATTACTTGATGTTCTTAATGGAATAGAAACCTGAACATTGTGTTGGTTCAGGTATTATGGTCTTTTGATCATTTAATACACTATTAAGGGAACATGTAGTTACCCTAATTTGGTTACATATATTTGAATGGTCTTGATTCTTCAATGATGTTTATACTTGGCATTGCGCCGGAATTGTAAACCATTCTGGACTATACATATTATTCTTTTGATGTTTGATATTGTCTTTTGATTGGAAACCCAATTTATAGTTCTAGTAGTGATGCATTGGCATACCGTTAAGATGGTTCTACCTTGCTAAACTATTGGGTAGTCTTAAGTGTTAGCAATTACTCAGATTCTTACCTCTTGTTGGGTCTAATAAGGGTATGTTATGTCTTGGAAGATTGATTGTGATCTAAACTTGTTTCGAATGTGTCAAACTGCACTGTTGATTTTATAGGGTTCTATAAATAGACAATGTTAGCATGATTTCTTCTTATCTGTGGCTGTTCTGAACCAATGGGAGAATGTTAGGCTTTTAAAGAAATATTTTGTGAAGCTTACTATTCATGGAATTTGTATGAGCTTGATTGTTATATTATTTCTAATGGAAAGTAGAAATTTATGCATTAGAATGGGATGGTTTAGAAAGGAAGTTAGTTTTAGTACTCTCTTTCTTTGGAATGGTCATTGTTCTCCTTTTTGGAACTCTTGAATGAACTTAAACTGTATGAATGTGAGAAGGTAAAACTGTTTCTATTATGTTGAAGGAAATGATTTGAGTTTGGGATCATATTTTGGTAAGACTCCTTCTATAATGCAGTTGGGTTAAGTACATTGATTAGAACCTCCTGATTCCTATTCTTATTGAAAAGGGAAAACAACGTTTATTAATCTTGTATACTTTTCATTTGACTGAAGTGAAGTGGAATGAGATTAAAGTTAGATTGGAAAATGAAATTGTAACTTATAGATGACTTCCAATCCATCACTTCTCCTTGGATTTCTTTCATTTGGATCTATTGATAAATACATTATATTGTTATGTTTTAAAGTAGAATTACTTTAAAAGAACAATGTAAATCATGGCATACACTGGTTTCAGCTTTGTTGATGTTTATGCACTTTGGCAATGGAATACTTTCTTTTCTTCTTTACTTAGGGGAAAGATCCAAAAGGGAATATGCTGTAAACACTTATGTATCTTATAGTAAAGATATTGTGATGTATTTTATTTGGTAAAATTGGAAACAATGATTTAATATGTTTTGTTGTTTGGTAAAGATATTAGATGGAAACAATTATACTTTAATTTATAGGAAAAGTATTATAGTTTATATCCTGTTCCTCCTTGTGTTAAAATCTTCTTTGTATTGCTCTTTTTTTATTGGTATTACTTACGCTTGGGAGTATGAATTACTTTTTGTTCATTAAAGCAGGGTTGTTTTATTGAAACAATTAGTGGAATGCACTTCATTTTAAGGATTAGTGCTTATCATGCTCAATTCGTTGAATTAGTGCGGTATGTTTACAATGCATAAGTTGTAAATGTATAAGTTTGAAAATGAATTGAAAGATGAGAATTTACTTGCATAGATTGAGTAAATTATCTTGTTTGGAGGATACTCTTCTTATTATCTATATGTTTGGATGTGTGTTCTTGATGGGTATTATAAAAAGGAATTTAGATAAATTTCCTAAGTAAGCTGCAGATTAAATAAGTGGCGTAGAATACAACATTCTCATCTAAGTAATTCATTATATCATGTGATGTGAAATAAAACTATAATAAAAATTATTGTAATTATAAAGGACATTATAGGGTGGGTTAAGCCCTAGAATGTAACTATGAAGAGGAAGACCCTTCCTCTCTAGTAATGATCTAAATAAAAGAGGAAGATATGATTGTTAATCATTAAGACTTAATTATAATAAGTCTGATATGTTTCAGCCTTGTAGGCTGTTACACTTCCTTAATTGGTTAAGTTATTTAGAATAAAGGAACATAAGTTGTTTTTGTTGTTTTGGATAACGGGTTGTTAGGTCAAATCTAACAAATCTGGAAGCAATCTTAAGTTAATTAAAGTTCTTAAGATTATATGAATCTGAAATGTAAAAATAACTTAAAGAGTGTTGGACTCGGGGTTTGATGGGCTACCGAAATATGTCGTCTAATAACCCAAATTTAACTTAACGTATGTAAACTCTTGGAGGTATGTACATCTTTACGAGGTTTTTCGTAGGATGTTGACACACGTCAACTGCAAGGTTGTACCTTCAAGAAGATTAGGATCTTCTCAAGGATACAACAATGCAGTTAACATGTGGCAACACCCTTCTGCATTGATCGTCAAGATCTACACACCTTTGAACTTGATCAAGATTTCCCTCCAGGACTGGTTAGTATCATAGTCAGGATATGAAGTAGCCCTCTAGGACTCAGGGTACCTTGGCACACGGGGTTAACCTAGGTTGACCCAGTATGCCAATTTACCCTAAGTCTTTGTGAGCCACATCATATCATGACCTATGTTGTTAACCTGGACTAGAGTTAAACCTTGAGCGAGGGGACTAACAGAAGTCAGTGTAAGACATTCTAGATAACAATGGAGTGGGGTGAAGGATGTATTCTAGATTGACGAGTATGCCATCAAGGAATAAGTAATATGAATAGTATGTTAGAAATCTTTGGCCAAAGTATCACAAGCTATTGATTGTGTTGTCCTATGTCACCTAGTCTAAGGATCGTGATGCCAATGAATATTGGTAACAAATATTTAGTTAGGTTCCTTGGACAGATCACTCAGAACCCAGAATAGGGTAAGAGAACCAAGAATATGAAGTATTTAGTAGAATACTCAAAAATCAATGTTACATATGAATGGATTGGTAGTTCACCAAGTCATGGAATGAATAGATCAGTTGTTCACCGAGTCATTACAACTGCATATGGTTATCTGTTATAAGAATGATTATTATGAAATGTGTGTTCTAAATTATGTATTTAGAACGGGAAAATTAATCACAAAAAAAAAAAAAAAAAAATTCCCTGTTCTAAAGTCTTAAAATGGGAATGTTACATGAGTGACCTTTGGTATAAAAATAATCGAGACTATCTTTCCCTCTCCATCTTACCTCCTGATCTCACTCGTAATGGACAATGCACCTTTCTTAAAAGGGTCTCTTGTTACGTCATCATGGGTGGCCTCCTTTATAAACATGGCTTGATGGTATTCTCTTACGAGTGTCTTACGAGTTCCGAGATTCCTTATACCATTAAGGAAGTGCATGATGGCATATGTGGAGGTCACTTGGTGGCCTTTCTATTGCTAAGCGTATTCTACACCTAGGATATTCTTGGCCAACCCTTAACCATGATTGTTATGACTATGTTAAGTGTTGTGTAAAATTCCAACAACATGCTAATCTTCATCATACACCCAACCATGCCTTCAAGTTGCCCATGACCTTTGGCTCTTCTCTCAATGGGGTTTGGATCTTGTCAAAGAGATCAATCCACACACTTCCAAGAGACATCAATAGATAATCACCGCCATCAAATATTACACCAAATGGGTTGAATCCATACCTCTCATCTTCACAAAAGCCAAGAAAATATTTGAGTTCATAAATCATCACATTATTTGTCACTTTGGTGTTCCACATCACCTCATCACTGATAACGGAAAACAATTCAAAAATAGAACCTTGTAGAAAATGTGTGACACCTTTGGTATTCAATTAAGTTTCTTGTCACCATATTACCAAAATCCAACGGCCAAGCCGAATCCACTAATAAAACCTTGATCAAAATTCTCATGAAAGTGGTTAATGATACCGGGAAGGATTTTCATAGGCACATTCCTTCGCTCCTGTGGGTGTACCATACTATTATTCACACTTCCACTATTGCCACACCTTTTCTCTAGTCTACGAGTACGAGGCTGTTACGCCTCTAGAATTCCAAATTCCATCACTTCACATTTCTCTCCATGACATGCTTAATGATGATGACTTTTTCGGGACCATTTAACACAACTCGAGTTATTATACGAATGTCGTCTTAATGCTCTTGACCATCTTCAAGTTTACCAAAAACGTATCAAACATGCCTATGAAAAATGTGTTCATGAATGAACCTTCCAAGTTGGTGATCTCTTCTGAAGGAAAATCAACATGTAACCAAAGTAGAAAAAAGTAAACGGGGAAAATTTGCTCCTAATTGGCTTGGACCATACATCATGACTCATGCTTATGGATTAGGTGCTTATCATTTATCTTCACTAGATGGTAAACCCGAACCTGAGCCCCTTAATGCCTTACATCTTTGACCATTCTACTATTGAATTTTAGTCCTACCTCACCTTCTGCCTCTTTTCATGCTCATCCCTTGAGCACTATTCACTTCCCTCCTTTCACTATGTCATCCCCAATGATTAAACAAGAATCATGTGCATACCCATCACTCTTTTACCCTCTCTTAAATATGTGTACCATGGCTCTGCACATGGCATGATTCTCATGGATACTTTTCGTTTGCTTTCAAATGAGATCCCATGGTCATTTCACCTTACTTTCTGAACAAGAATTTGATTCCTCACCTCAATCTTGTCCATGACTTAAAATCCCTCACATGGGATCCAACTCCTTGAGTCAAAATTTTGATAAAAATATGAATCCCTCAAAAAGGACATCTTTCTCTCTACATCGCTGCTATAAATAAGCTCTCCCTCAAAGGACAATTATGTAAAGCCTGCTTTAAAAAAAATAGAATCTGAAGCTTCCCACATCGATCAGCTTCATGAAGACCTCAAGGAGTTAATTTCCTCATAGAATTCCCACATCGATCAGTCTATCTAAAATAAAAGTCAAAATAGAAAAAAATTTCATCATGGACTTGCTCATTGTGATCTTGGATCTCTTGCCAAATAGGCATGCTACCTCATACCATATAAACTAACCAATTTTCACCTTCTCACCATTCACACCTTCATTTCCTACCACCTCAAGGGACCTGCTGGAACCGTGAAATTTGGTGATCATGTGACTATTCTTCACCTTTAGAATAATCAATCATGCAATGTCTTTAGGGTCTTATGTTCACTAGCCTATCTAAGGTATGACCCAATTGTTATGATCCTCATCAATCAGGTGGCTCTCTTGCCTCCTCTTATCTTTTAACTTATTCATTATGTATTGATCACCCTATACAGGACTAGAGCCTCGATGATTATCTCTGGGAAATTTTCCTCTTTTTCCAAAATTAGCATAACATCACCCATACCAATGTTCCCACAATTCAACCATGCCTAAAATACCTCGACTCAATCATGCCTATAACCTACCAACCCATTCTTATACCTCCTCACATTATTCCCTAGCTTATGGGAGAACTACATTGTCCTAAAGTCCTTGTTCATCAGGACTATGTAGGTAGTACTCCGAGGGCATGGGGCCCTTGGAGGCTAGCTTGGCCACTCTATACCCTAACCAACTCCCCTCCCCTTTCCTAGTCACATTCTACCCTATTTAGTTTCCTTTTTATATTAATAATTGGAAATTAAACCAAACAAACAACAATTTCTTCACATCTTTACCATCATCATTTATACATTCATTATGTCTACCATTTCTTTACCATTATCATGCATTTTACTACAAAACATCTCAACGTGACCCATATCATCATTAATTACACAAATTATTGAATTACAAACTCAACTAATCTCAACTCAATCCATGCCTAAACCAAACCTAAACTTCATCATACCTAAGTCAAACCTGACTCAATCCATGCCTAAACCACAAACCTGACTCAATCCATGCCTATGACCTGACTCGATCCATGCCTAAGTCAACCTGACTCAAGCCATGCCTAGGACCTAACTCGATCCATGCCTAAACCGCAAACTGACTTAATCCATGCCTATGACCTGACTCCATCCATGCCTAAACCAAAAACCTAACTCCATCCATGCCTAAACTAAAAACCTGACTCGATCCATGCTTATGAACTGACTCTATCATGCCTACATAATTTAGGTTCCATCACATATACAAATAAAAATAGCCAGTTAAACACAACCATATACACATCAGGCCATAATCACCATCATCTCTATAAATCAATCATCTAAACATGTGTATCCATATACATGACTCTTAAATATCTTCGGCATGCAGGCTAGTGTATATAACAAAATCTCAAAAACTCTCATGTACATCCTCACTATCTTCGGCACATAGGCTGGTATATATGTCAAAAATATAATATCAAAAATACATGACACTCTAGAGCTCAATCATCTCCCCATCTGATATCTAAGCCTATCTCATCTATCTCCTCCTTCGCTCCTCTAGCCCAGGTGTCCGATGGACCTCCCTCCGCCCCACCCTAGTCGCCCCCGATGGTCCTACCTCAGAGATGGCCTCCATGCACTAGTGGTCTAACCCCGAACTAGCCCACGGCTCACGGCCCCCGTACTCTCCACACTATGTGTGCAAGATATGCTCCTCTCACTCGAGGCCTACTATGCTCTGTGCTCGGCATATGATAAGACATATATCCCCACTACCATCAAATGATCCTGGTAGTATCTCACCTCACCCATGGCGTCTCTCAATCTAGTAGTAGGTACTATCTATGGTGGTGCCATTAGCCTCTAACCCTACCTTTCTCCTACTGAATAACGGGACCTGTCCCCCCCGTGGTGGTGCCATCAGCCCCGTAGCTGCTCTTATACCTATGCACGAAGAGCCGATATTTGTGCCTATGTAGTGGCCAACTGGCCTTGCAAACCTATAACCTATCCCTACACCATGGAAAACTTACCACCGTAAACTGTCACTAGCACTTGTAGGGTAGCTACCTGTACCCCATCTCCATCTCTACCCTCTCCCTCTCCCTCCGGTGTGGGTGCTGGTCTATGTACTCCCGTGCTGAAAAGTGGCCATTTGTGCCTCTGAGGTTACTGACCTATGCCTTGGCCCATTTTAGATGTCCCCTGTACTATGCCCAACTAGGTCACCAAGGTAGCACACTGCCCTATAGGGCATCCTCTAAAGCGTGATAGTAGCTGAATCTAGCTTCCCGGCCTCAAGATCTTGCTCATAGCTATGCAGCCCACCATTGTTTATACCTGTCTATCACCTTGGCATCATCTATCTTTCATTCAACCGACTTCTCCTCCTACTCGGTAGGCATTGTAGGTCATGGTGGAGACATAAACCTCTCCACATCATCTCTCTTATACTGTGGGAAGGGTGGGGGTATATCTTGTGGTAACCCAAACTATCGTCTGACCTAGTCTACGGGTATCATCTCATGCTCCCTACCCATCGCCCCTCTATCCACCTGTAAATATGTAACCCATCCAACTCCGCCACCATCTACCTGTATGAAGGATAGCCTACATATGGCCTCTAAATAATGTCCATGCCAGAAAACCCCTCCAGTAATCACCTGTAATAGGCTACATCATGTGTCACTCTCACCACTCGGCACTCTCCCATAACCGAACCCATCACCTGTAGCCCACTCAAACAAAACCTGGGCTCGAATGCATCGGCCTAGGGCATACCAACTAGGCACGCACACACAATGTGCTCATAGGCCCAATAATGTAATAGGAATGTGTAACACAAGATAAACCACCATAGTCACCCATAAGCCCATAGCTCCCTGTATAGTTGTACTAAGAATGCAGGTGCCCATGCAAACCGATTCCTACTCTCCACCATGTCATATAGGACCCCTATCAATGATCATGGGAATCTCCCACCCTTTGCATTTGGCAATGTAAAACAACAAACTTCCTCCATCATAAGCACTACCAGCCTCATCTCCTTGGGGTAGGCTTAATACATTGCCCAGTAACTCATACCGCACTTTGTGGAATCCTAACATGTGACCCCTCTCCAAACACTAGTAACATTAACTTCTCGATTCCTATGAGGATATCGAGTAAACACTGTACCTGCTATAGGTAGTCACAAGATTCTGTAAACATCCTCTAGGGTGATCGTGATCTAACCCGTCGGCAAATGAAATGTATTGGTTACTAAATCCCATCTATCGATGAGAGTAACCATCCAAATCACCTCCCAGACTATGTGTTAGTAGCGTCTGACCCCAATTAGGCCCACATCTACAACATGGATCCACTCCTCACGTGTCATGCTCCCACATATCTCCATAAGCAAGGGAGGTACCCTATCCCTCATCTGCAGCTGGTCCTTGGCCTGCATAAAACCAATCATTTTATTAAACCTTGAGCACACTTGTAGGAAACCTTACCACCCCAACTATACCATTTACCCTAACTAAATTAACCTTTCACCTATTTCTATGCCCTAAATTCACACCACCTATCTACCCATGCCTCGAGACCATCACCTATTTTTATTTTACCTATCTACCCATGTCTCGGACCCTCACCTATTTTCATTTTTCCCCTCTCACCGATCTTCCTTATCCACCCACCTACCCATACTCATAACTCTTCCCCCCTATCCAAATCTCCCTACCCCTACCTATTTTTCCACAACTCATCTCTTTTAGCTCTTCGTGGGCCTACCTCTCTCTAGCTTGCCGAGTCAAGCATCGGTCATCCTTGGACAACAATGGTCTAATGATAAATGCCATCGGTCATCACACCTATGACCGATCTTGGTCACTGGTCCTTACCCATCGACGTCGATCACTATCGTAGCGATGAACCCACGAAACCCTACCCTTTTTCTCCCCCACTCCTCCTTTCTACACATTTCCCCTACCAATACCTATCCAATACCTATTCCCACCCCTCACCTACCTAAACCTACCCTCCCTTGTTCCCCTTTTCTCATTACATTCCCTCCATTCAAATTTTAAATATTCCCCCAAACCCCATTTTCCCTCCTACCCAATTCCTACCCTCCACCTACTCATAACAAACAACAATAGGAATGGATCTTACCTCATCACGCTACCTACTATCGCATGGTGGTACCTCAAGCCACTACGCAGTCCACCTAATCCCTCTCCTACCTATGTCATCATCAATCATCCATTGCTCAATCAAATCAAAAAAATCACCTAATCCAATCACCACACTCGTAGACCCACCTATCAACCAACAATCACTCACTCTGCGGCTCGCCAACTCAGCTCTCTGTGTCGTTTAGTCACTTTCCACCTTGTTATTTCTCTCTTGTCATTTTCTCCAATTTGGTAAAGGACAAATGATTTTCAAAACATGGTACTTTTTATTTTTATAGCCTCCCGACTTGACCGGTAATGGTTTTACCTTGACCGACATCGGTCTTATGCCCTAGCCTACTTGTGGTGGTTCACACAATGACTAGCATCGATTACATTCGACCGTTGTCGGTTATCCTGCTTAGTCTTATTACTACCCATTACCCCTCATTTGCTGACTTGAATCCTTTTTACCTCACCCACACCTGACTTGGACATTTCCCTTTACCCTCCCGACCTCATCATTTACCACCTACCCTCTTCATCATTTGGGGACTTGTTATTTTACCCATACCTCAACCCTACATGTGTCGTGACCTAGCTACTTGGACCTAGACCATTTCTAGTGACCTATGACCTCATGTGCTCGTTATACCTTGTGACACTATTACCCGTGTTGTTTGACCTAATGACCTTACCTTGCCTCTTTCCGACTATTTATCCCGAACAAACCTTTGTTGTACCCAAACATACCTAAACATTCATGCACTGTCTGTAATGTGTTTCCGACCATATCCTATACCTTAGATACCGAAATCACCTCAACCTTGTTTGGATAAACCTATCGACCTTAGACAATGTAGAGTTTGCATGCTCTTCAACCTAGTACCATGCTGCAGTTTATACATGTGTGTACGTTTGATCATTATTACTACCTTTGACCTTGACCCATTACCTAGATTACCTGATTGGACCTTTACCCCTTTATCCCCGTTGCCCACCTTTCTCTTCATCACATTCACCTTTTATCAAACCACTCACCGATTTTTCCTTCTACCTCATCATTTCTGGTTTGAAGGCGTTTCACCTTCACCCACACATCAAGCAACCAAATCTTATTTTTGTCACCTTCACTTACCAATACAAGCTACACAACAAAAGGGGCAAAATGTAGACACCAAAATTGGTCCCTTGGTCCCTCCTCAAATAATCCTTCACACTACCCTTGGTCCCTCCTTAAATAATCACCTTGAACACACTCACCTAACCATGGCCCCTTTTAACCCACTCTAATATTAATTTAACTAAATTAATCCATGTTCTCACAATATTTATTATTTAATTATCACACCACCACTCACCTAGACATATTATTAGTGTGTTTCCATAACTAACTAAGACCTACATAAACCCTAAAAATCAAATCCTACATTCCCATCCATTAGAAAAGAAGCATCCATTCTAATCCACGAAAAAATGAACAAGATCCAAGAAATCAAGCAGATCTCCCCATTTTAGAAAACTTAGAAAATCTCACCCTAAGTGATGCAAGTCACCCTAAACCGCCATGAGTTAACCCAAAATTATCATCGGTTACCGTTTATTCCCCAAAATAACTTTGATTTTTAGGTTAGCACATTCGAGAGAGCAAGAAACGAGACCGAGTTGTATGCAAACATAACCAGCATTCGCACATGCATTCAAACATCCACAACTAGTAGCGAGAAGTAACCACATAGCCATTTTGCATTTATGAAAGAATCACGGGAAGCACCATCACTACATAAAACTCCATCTATTTGATCAACTGTCATATCCATCCAACCATCAAGCTCATACAATCAGTAAGTATTTTGTTAATCAAAGCATTCATCTACTTTCATTTTAGTAGGCTTTGTTACCTCTATTATCAGTTTCTACTTGCACCCCCATTCTCCCTCCATTTACCTTCATGGAAGTTTGATCATTCCTTCATCCACATCATTAAATTGCCCATACCGACTATTAAACACCTCTAAGTATACCTAAGATCTCCATAGACCCTTCCATTGCCCTCCTCATTTCCATTTAGTCTCATATCTATCCTTACACCAAGGTTTTAATAAGTTTCTATCACCCAACTGTACCAACGCCGGTTATCCATGACCATTGTTGGTCCATCCTAAACCATCATCGGTTACACTAGACCGACATCGGTCTCTGTGCTTTACCCTCAGACCAAGAACAAAGTCTACATTCTCCACCAAATACCCAAAACAACCCAAAACCAAACCACGACCGAGTACCGATTACTCGGAAAAATACCTTGTCCTTCATATTCAATCATAGCTTAGCTTGTTGTGAGCGAATTTTATTATTTTAGGTGAATGAGATACCTAAATAATTTTAACTACACTAGGATTTTATTTATTGTTAACAATGAATTGTTTTAAACAGTGGATTGACAACCTTCTAGGGAGTATCACACTTCCCGGAACTAGCATATGTTAGGTAGTCCACTTTCATATGCTATTTAGTCTCTTTTGGTGGTCTTGTTGTTCATTTCAGGTAGTTCCCCTAGCGAAAAGGAAACTCTCACGATTAGTTGTGGATCGAGAATTCATACACACGCAACAACCTTCAACCAAATTTAATAGGTATTCTTCCTAGCCATTTTACCCTTATCTGCTTTTTTTTGATTCCAAGAAATGATCTAAGAATCAAGTGAAACAAAACCAAAAACTTAAATAAATAAGAGATTCACAATTCAGATGTGATAGCCTAATTCTCGAGTCAAATAAATATAACCTAGGTTCTTAGATTAGGCCTCTTATTAACAATAGAAAATTATTTCCTAGCAACAATGTTTCATTTCAATTAAATGAAACAATTATTATTTCCTTAAATATAATTTAAGTAGAGAAGTAATTAGTAACAACTACTAATCAATTACTTAATAAAAGTAATACAAATGATTCAATTAAACCTATGACAAGTTTTATATAAAGAAAAGAGAACGAGCTAAAAAGTAAACGGTTTACAATATCCTTTATCATTCGGTTAAACCAAATTCTCATATGCATCTTCAGAAAATAAGAGTCAACTTCCTACCCTATAGTTTCCAGAAATGAAAAAGGAGAAACTTACCTCTAAAAATGGAAGAGGAAGGAGTTATGCATTAGAAAGGATTTCTATTACTCATTCAAAATAAATAAGGTAAGAAGAAGAATCAAGTATAGACCATTCACAAACCCACTATTCTTTTAAGAAATAGAAAACAGGTTTAGAAGATACAATATCGAATACATAAATAACTGAATCAATCAAATAAACCAACAAAGAGATTCATCTTTCAAGAACAACAACCGTTAACAAAATTCTTAATCCATTCAATAAGGATACGTTAAACAAGTATAAGTTAACAATTATCAATTCACTTCAACCTAACTGATTTATTCTACATCCTTGAAGATTTCAGTTAGATCCAAAACCATTTGTAAACAATTTCATAACGGTACATCGAAAGGTTAACATGACTCAGCCATTGAAAACAATTAGTCAAAGAAATGGTTAAGTTTTCCTTTCTACAAGACAGGCTCAATAGCACACTGTCATGAATTTACAAGACATTTGATTCCACTCAAATAATAGAGATCGGGAAAGGTTTGGTTTGTACCATATACAAAGATAGTATTCCAAAATTTGATTATACATTAAACAAATCCCTTGAAATTTCATGATCATGACCTTAACATGTTTCGTTAGCAAGTTACCTAGAAGTTTCTCATCTCTAGTGACTAGGTTTCCATCACCTCATCCAAGGTCAAAAAGGACATAAAATCAAACTTAAGAAAGTTGAATAGACCTAAAAAGGTAATCGCCTTAATGACTTGGTGAGGGTCAACCAACAATGTATTTTAAAACAACAGAACTTCAATCCAAGACAACCATCTCACCTTCCAAATTCCAATTAATCCATTAATCATTTTACAGAGTTTTGAAAGAGAATACCAGTACCAAACATCTAAAGTTTAAGTCATACTTTCCTTCCCATCTCCTTATGAACTCACTATAACAATAACTCAAATACCATAACTCACTCAAAGCACCATTAAATATAAAGTTCAAAGCAGAGGAGTTCAATACAGAAAAAAGAGCAAGTTATTCCTTCACCATTTTTATACAAGTTGAAGTACAGAACATAGAAAATGCCATAAACCACATTCACCCATTGACCTTTTTTTTTAAAATGAGTTTGAGTTCATACTGAAGAACAAAGTATACAAATATAGTCCCAAGAAAGGAGTATAAAAGGTATTCTTCTACCTTTCAAAACAAGCAAAGGCATTCAAGTATAAGCATGCAAGTTTACCAGTATAGATACAAACAAGATGTCCATTCCTTACTTTCATGTAAGTTTGTGTTCATACAATGAGATGAAACATATACCCATACAGATCATAGAAGGAGTAATACAACTTTAAAACTCAAAGATGCATCAGAGAAGAGTATCCATTTACTTTCTACCTTTAGAAGATATTTCCATTTCAAGCTCAAGACAAAAACTACTTACTCAAACTCTTTTTCAATCAAAACACTAAATTCTCGTGCAGTTTTAAATGCATTTCATCATTTTAACTCACTTAGAGAGAACACCCAAAAACAACATTATCATGTAGGGGTTAAAACCAAAAGCATGGATATTCTTTCAACAAGAAAGAAAATAACTTGAACAAAAAATAGAAATCCATTATCTCATGAGAATGAGAACAGAGCCATTTTAATGAAAATTTTTAAGAAAAGCAAGAGATATTAATGGATAGAGCCTATCATACCTGATAGTGCTTCTTCCGATTGGAAGAAGACTTCAACCAAGATTCCAACACTTGGGTAAGTGCAGGAAGTTGATGGACAAATATAGGGTCATCCGTGGACATCATATTGCAAATAACAACATAATATCAACTTGTAGGGATTATTAGAAATACATACACTCAAAATTAGACAAAATTATATTAATATGAATTGTAGCATCCAGAATCTAGTTTCTAAAATACTAATTTTTGTAAAAATGGACAAGATTAGCTATATTAAACACTCAAAATTCAATGACTTGGTATTTTTAAAAAAAACGCCGATAAGATTATAGTCTGTTTGCCCACAATTTGGATGACCAAAAATTGATATATATATTTTTCCTTTGGTGAGAAGTTATATGCCACTATCTATCTTGGGATGGATTTTATTTTGTATTTTTTTGAGTAATATTTTATTTTTTATGATTTTTTCCGTGAAAGTGGTATGAAAACATAAAGAAAACAGAGCACTTTCCGTTTGCCCGCCATAACTTCATCAAAAAATATTGAAATCAAATAATTTTTTTTTAACATGTATATAATTTCACCACGGTTGGGATGGTATAATTTTTATCACATTCTGATAAGTGAAACAAATTTTGTAGTCTTAAACATAGACATAAACATTCATAGGAAAAAGTGTCTTAAAGACCTACTATTAGTAAAAAATTATAAAATGATATTTATCCTCTTCTATTCACTTTAAAATCAGTATTTATACAAAGCTAATAGTCTCCCCTACACAATGGTACCATTTTTATGACATAGTTTTTACTTTTCGGCATGGTTCAAGTCCGCGGAAGACTAAATTTGATGTTTTGTTGTTTTTAATGTAAAATTCAGGATTTGATGTCCACTTAATTGTCCCCCAACTTGGTGCACTTACCCACTTCCTCTTCTCCAAGAAAGATCAAAATCAAAACCTCTTTCCCCAATGTCTCATATACTTTCCTTGAATCAAAAATAGACCAAGGGGATCAAAAATAACCATAAACTGAAAATAGAACTGCTAGTTCAAATAACCAAATAGCTCCATGCAGAGAAAAAATCAGAAAGCTTGAATGACCAAACAACCTCCAACAAATCCACCCGCATGGTTTCCAAGGTGGTTTTCTTGCCAAAAACAAGGCTCATTAATGCCATTAAGTCTCAAATTCCACCTATCTCTCTTCGCCACCTCCATCAAAAATTGGTGAGACCAATTCAATCTCTCGCATGCATCACTAAACCTTAGTGATGACTCCATGTAGAATCCCACAAACTTCATTCTTCTACCTAAACTAGTAGTACGTTGTCCAATTAATTCAAAAATCAAATAACATTCATAACTTAGGAACTGTCACCAATCTTACGACTTGCCATATGACCCTTAGGTCCCCTTTCCATATTTCACTAGTTTAGGATAGATACCATTAGCTTCAATTAAGACCATAGGATAGTTTAGAAGTATTTACCTTAGGTTATAAACATTACTAGAGGTAAATTTCCCTCTTAGGTTAGGTCATAGCTCATAGCCATTTAGTATTAGATATCAGGTTAGAAATAAGCCTAGCATCACCTTAGGTTATTCCCCACATCCCAATTTAGAACATGCAACCTAGGTTAGGATGTTATCCCGAATGAAATAGGCATAGATAAAAGATAGGTACATTTACCTTAGTTTAGAATCTTGTTAGGATAGATCTCATAGGCCTAGGACTTAGTTTTTATTTTTCCTCCATAGTCTTGAAGCAGGCCTCATACCACTTGATGACATTAGCATCCTGAAGAGATCAATCAAGAAGATCTGAGCACATAACATACAATGGAATGCATGCACGATATTACAAGAAAATAAAAGAATTTGTAAACATACAAGAGTTCAGTCCATTATGTCCTCCAACCTTTGAATGTCAGTTTACCATTTAGATTAGGTAAGAATATTTAAAACATACCTTGGATCAATGGAATTGATCCAAGGATTTGTTAATAAAAGAGATAAGTTTGCAAACTTCATTTCCAGATTACAACTTATCTATCAGAAGCAAAAATGGATTCTTTGCAAGCAATATCATTTTAGCCCAATGAATCCAAGAGCATAAATGACTCATCCATGGCAAGCATGATTTCCAAAAATCAAAGGAACACTCCTTATCTAGAAAAATCACATGTCAATGCTTGCAATGCAAAAGAGGAAAGATAATAGTTTGTCAAAGATGTTACATGCTTCCCTCCTAAAAGAATCATCATCCCGATGATTATCTCCTTAAAACAATTTACATCAAGGACAATCATTTTTATTAACTTTATTTTCATATGTTCAAAACATAACAAAATTTTAAAATTCCCAAAACAATCAACATTTACTTAGCTGTTTATTTTAAATAATGAAATATCTACCCAAAATTGGCAGGTTTATTGTCATAAAATAATTAAATCACAAATTATATTAGTCAACAGAATCAATTTTGTTCAAATAAGTATGGAAAAGCAGTTTTCATATCTTCCAGATTTTCCCATGTTGCACTTTCTTCATTAAACTGGTCCCATTGGACCTTACATTGACTTATTTCATGATTTCTTAAGTGCAAATGGTGAGTTTCTAGCACTCGCAAGGGTTTAACCATGATTATTCTTGGGTCTTGGACCTGTAAGGAATTCCAATTTAACACATGTGATAAATCTGAAACGTATTTCTTAAGAAAAGAAATATGGAAAACATCATGCATTCGTGACAAAGGAGAAATTAATGCTAAACAATAAGCTACATGGTTGATTACTTCAACTATTTCAAAAGGTCCCACAAAACATAGTGATAACTTCGGCAGCAGCCACAAAAGTTATAGAACTCTTTTTGGTTTAACCTAAAGAAACACCTTCTCACCGCATTCAAATTTCCTATCAACCTGATTCAAGTCATCATAACTCTTTTTCCTATCTACTGCTTCTTTCAAGAATTCACAAATCATTTTAACTTTCATTCGATTTCCATAAGGATTTCAATTCCAATTACCTCTTTATCCTTAATGTTGTCCCAACTAACGGGGGTCTCGCATTTTCTTACGTATAATGCTTTGAAAGGTGCCATCTTAAGAGAGGAATGATATGTGTTATTGTATGCAAACTCAAATAATGGAAGGTACTCTTCCCACTTATATTGTTGATCCATACAATACATCGTAACATATCCTCTAAAACTTGATTAACTCTTTCAGTCTGTCCATCCATTTCGGATGATACGCAAAACTAAAATTCAACTTAGTTCCTAGAGCTGCATTAAGGGTTTTCCAAAACCTTGAAGTCATTCTAGGATCTCTATCAGATATGATTAATTCAGGTACTCCATGTAATCTAAAAATCTCATGTACAAACCTTTTTTCCAAAACAGGAGAATCATCCTTAAGATTACCAACAATAAAGTGAGCTACTTTTGTTAGTTTATCCACAATAACCAGAATAACATCATGTTTATTTCTTGACATATGCAACCCTTTTATAAAATCCATGCTTATTACTTACCATTTGTCTTTGCAAAGTATGCTATGAGGATACAATAAACCGGCTGGGTGCATATGTTCAGCTTTAACATGTTGACATTCCAAGTAATGTGTCACAAAATCAATAATGTCCTTTTTCATCCCTTTCCATAAATATTGTTGTTTTATATCAGCAAGCATCTTTGTAATACTAGGGTGTCGAAAAAGGTGAATTGTGAAATTATGCTAACAATTTCTTTCTTAAATCATTTAGCAAAGGTATGTATACTCTATTTTTAAATTGTAAGATTCATTTTTGTCAAAGTGAAAACCTTTATATCTCACATCATTTGGTTCTGCAACAAGTGCTGTTTTTACTTGCTGAAAATAAGAATCAGATTCCATAACACTTTTTACTTCATCCTTAAACTAATTTTTTAATGTTATAAGAGCATAAATGTGCTTCCTACGACTTATAGCATCGACTACTCTATTTTCCTAGCCTTTAATGTAATTTATGTCAAAATCATATTGAGACAAAAAATCTAACCATCTTTGATCTCTTGCATTTAGATTTGGCTGAGTGAAAATATACTTCAACCCAAGATGATCGGTTTTAATTCAAATGGTTTACCAAGCAGATAATGCCTCCAAACTTAAAGTGGATGAATAATGGTAGCAAGCTCTAAATCATGTGGAGCATAATTCAACTCATGTAACTTTAGTTTTCTACTTTCGTAAGCTATGACATGATCATTTTCTTACAAAATACCTCCAAGACCTTCCATAGATGCATCCATTACAATAGTAAAGTCTCCATTAGGGTCTGGTACAACTAAAATAGGTGTTGAAGTTACATGATCCTTCAAATTTTTGAATGCAGATTCACATTTCTCATTCCAAACAAATTTCTTATCCTTTTTCTAGAATGAAGTTATTGTTAGTGCAAATCAGCAGCACCCCCTAAATGACCTTCAGGTCTGCAAGTGAGAATTGGGTCATTTAGTGTGATTGCACAACATTGAATCTTTTCCCCAAGTGTGGGACTTGCAAAATTGGGAAAAGACTCTCCAGATTAAAGGTTAGTTCCTCTACTCCTCTGATCAGATGTATGCATGAAATTTGTAGAGGTTTAATACTAGATCCTACTCTAAATTCCAAGGAGATAGAGATAAAGGATGCAAAAGAAATAAAACTAAGTAAAAGTGGTGATACACCAAAGGAGTGGTGAACATCTATTTCTACAAATTGACACAAGTTACAAAATGCAACAAAATCATGCACAAATTGCTAAAAATGTAATGAAGGATCAATATAGGGAAAACAACACAAGAGAGGATTGAAAATTCATTCACAGAGCTTGTATTGTCATTTCCATTTTTAAATACCATGCATTACAATAGCAAAGAGGCAGAAAACATGTTGCAGTCCTAAAAGAGGTCTGATATTCAAAAAATTCACTTTCTAGGGTGAAGGAGGGAGTCTACAAAAACATAAAAATGTCCAACCCTTTACAAATGAGCCAAATCTGGCTTTTAACAATGAAAACTCGAGCTCAGGAAGGAGAAAACATAGGAAAAGTAAAAGAATCATTCAACCACCAACCAAATCCATCAAAACAGCATGGGTACCCTCAAAAGTTCATTCCCCAAGATTTTCAACCATGCTAGAGAAGAATGGAAGCCATACTGCATTAAAAATGGTGGTTGATATCAGTTCTACCCTTTTCCCCATGCTAGAGGCGTTTTCTCATTTTTCTCTCACCAAACTCCATCAAAACACAAAATTGAAGATTCCATCATGTAGAGGACTTCAATATCTTTCCAATGACACCAAAATCGAGGAAAAATAAGCTCGGATAGAAATTTATGCCCTCTGAAGGTTTAGGGAAAAACAGGGCAAAAATCAGATTGGCGGGCCAAAACCTAAAAATTTTCCCTCTTTTTTGAATTTGGGAAAAATTCCCCAAAAATCTCCACCCCGCCACTCTGATGCCATGTGGCATGTTCTGATTGGACATGGGCTTCACAAAACCATTTTACGCCTTTTGGAATTTTTGGAAAATTTTCCTTTGTCGTTCCACACCTGCGCTCTCGATGCCACGTGGCACTCTCTGATTAGGCACGGGCCTTAGCTAGTTTTCTTCCCCTACAGCCCGCAGAAAAAAATTCTTCTTTGCACCCTTAAGAAAAAATTTAGTGAAAATTTAAAATTTCTCCTGCACCTCCGACCTCTACCGAGACCAAGAGACGTGTCATCTTCGACTCGCACGGGCTGAATCAACTCTTTTCCCTCTGCGGGCCCGTGGGAACAAATCTTCCTTCTCGCCATTTGCAACACTTAGCAAAGCTGTTGAATTTCCCTATGCCCCCGACCTCTACCGAGATCGGGACATGTGGCGTGCCCCTATTGGTGGCAATATTTTAGACCAAGTCTTAACTTTTTTGTTCTTGAACAATTTTGGCAAAAAATCAAAAATTCACTCCATCGCCCCGACTCCTGCCGGCCCTTGGACACGTGGCAGCCTCGATTGGTTAGCGAGCTTCGGATCAAAATTTATTATTCACCCCCACTAACCCCATTAGAAATTTTTCTAGCTTACCTCTGTGACTCGCCATTCTGGCACGCTGCACGCGGCACTCTCTGATTGGGCGCGGACCTTCCTAGGGAAAATTTCCCTCCAAAACTCTGTCGAGCCATAACTTGCAAAATACGAGGAGTTAGAAGGAAAAATTTACCTTTCTGGAAAGCTGAGAAAATTCTCTATTTGATGAAGCCATTTCTAGAAAATTTTGAGTGCCTAAAAAGTGAAAAAATTGATTGAGGCACAAGGAAGGAAGAAATGAAAGAGAGTTAGCCAAAAAATAAGCAAGGGGCTTATTTTGGATAACAATTATTAGTGCAACAACTTTGGAAAAATCTTTTACAAATTTTCTGTAGTAACAAGCAAGACCCATGAAGCTTCTAACTTCATGTACATTCTTTAGTGCACCGCTCAATTATAGCTACAATTTTAGAAGGATCTACAGATAATTCCATTCTTACTTATAACATGACCCAAACAAGTGCACTACGTGTCATAGAAAGAATGTTTAGATAGCTTACCATATAATCGGCTCTTTCTCAAAATTTTCAAAACTATCTTCAAACACTCATGGTGTTCCTCAATACTTTTAGAATATATGAGAATGTCATCCAAGAATAAAAGCACAAATTTTTCCAAGTATTCTTGAAAAATATTATTCATTAAATTCATAAATGTTGCGAGTGTATTTGTTTGTCCAAAAGGTAAAACTATGAACTCATAATGTCCATACCTTGTTCTAAAATTTGTTTTATGAATGTCCTCATCCTTAATCTATAACTCGATTGTAGACACCAAATTTGTGTCTTACGACCCCTTGTGACCCGCATCTCATCTCGCAATCTAACCTCGTCACCTAAACCTTACACAATTATTTATTAATTACCTTATAATTGATAAATCCACATCACCTTACCCGCCACCTCACTTTGCCACCTCATCATGACCTAGCCCTAACCCTAAACTAACCTAATTAAGACCCATGACTTGGTCTAGACTCACATCCATAACTAATGCCTCCTTACTCACACCCAAATCCGACCTTCTAGCCACTTGACCAAGCCCGCATGGCGATCTCTCGGGAGAAAAGGGGAAGGTGGGCTATTTTACTAAAAATAGCCTACTTTTTCCTTACCGATGCCGGTTCCTACTCGACCGCCATCGGTACATGTAACCGCCATCGGTTCCGTAAATGGGCTCCCAAACCAAAGCAACGGATCGAAATTTCATTTTTGGAGATCAGTCAAAGGATTTCTGGATCAACAGAGAGCATTGCGAGCGAAAAACAGAGTCCAGATCTTCACTTAACCAAGCAAAGACGAGTGAAGAAACCAGAAGTGCTTGCAGTAGAGGAGATCAACTTGCATCTTCTCAAAACCCAGTAAGTCATATCTTGCATGTCCTCTGTTATAACATTTCTTATGCTCTTTGAATCACAGTCCTCCTAAATCCGTTTCTGAATCCACTACCCAACGTGCCATTGCATCTAACTGTCATTCTTTTACCCCTCATCATCTCATTTCCTAATATCATCCATAAACCAGCCTTACAAACACCATAGCTACCAAGAAGATCCTAGAACCCACCGGTATCGGTTATCAGAATCCGGCATCGGTTATCGAATCGGCATCGGTTATCAAGAATCGCATCGGTTCCTCGATCAAAACAGAAAACCAGCCTTTCCCTACCGATTCAATGAAACAATTTAATTGATACTTTGAGTCTTTTGTGTTAATTCATATTAGCAGGGAACTGACCACCTTCGAAAGGAAGTTTTATATTTCTGGGCCCAAGCGGTTCCTCATTTATTGTCTAATTAAAATCTTGTGGTCTTGTGTTCTTATTCGCAGTAGTCCTTCCAAGACAAAAAGGAGTTCTTCGCAGTCACCCTGATCTTTTCTCTGACGTGCACACCATCTCGACATTCTACAGGTATTCCTCCTAGCACCCTAACTCTTATCTGTTTCTATAGGAACGAGTCATTCCGAGTGAAACATTTTGGCACGCCCGGTGGGACCCATTTTGGGTTTCTTTCTCTTGCTTATTTTCATTTTAGGAAGCATATTTGTTGTTGCTGCTTTTGTTGTATATTTCGTAAAGAATTTGTCTTGCTTTCCTAGTTTCGCATTAGTGAAAGTCATCTCTCTTGCTTCATCGAACATAATTTTCGATTTGGGTTTAAAACACATGCATTGCATTCCTGCTTGTTGTTCTTCAATTCTAGTGAACATAGATTAAGTAACAGGTCGTACACGTGGGGGTGATATCCACGGTATTGACAGGAAATTAACCCTAGTTTCACTGCACAACACATACCGAATCACTTCACAATTAACACAACAGCCCAAACATTCCCCCCTTTTCCACGGTATTCCTCCGCCCGATTGAGGTAACCTTATAAGCCAAAACAAACTTGACATTTCCCCTAGGTCTTGTTGTTTAAGATTCCGACATCATTCTACGTCGAAGGCATAAGCCCACGATAACTAAAATTAACCCTAGGATTAGTCTGGATTTGCGTGTGCATCTTGCTTGTTTTCAAATTCTGTTTTTCTGTCATACTTTGTCTTTACGTGATCAATAAGTTGATAAATATACTCAACGTTGCTAAAAATCAAATTAGCAGCCTTTTATATCTTCTTATCCTAGACTTTTAACACCGGCATCGGTTAACTGACCGACGTCGTTTGCTCTCTGACCGACACCGGTTATTAAACCGATATCGGTTACTGTCTTCATCAGCCCCTGACAAACCAGCAACTTGCCAAATTCATCATTCTGAGGTTGTTTTTGTTCTTGATAGATTGAAACTTTCCTGTGTGTTCTTGTCCATGGTTGTCATCACTCGGAAGCAAGCCACCGCCATGGTTTCACATGCCTACTCTGTGTCTTTGCCTGAATCACCCCCTTCACATTCTATAGGGAACCCTACGGACACCAGTGAGATCCCCCAAATTCCTGTAGGAGACAAGGACTTTGCCAAATTTTTGGATGCTAATCCCAGCACTGTACAATACTATTTGTCTCATGCCCCTGACCGTACGCCTGATGGTCAGCTCCTTATTGGCATGCCTATTAGTATAGCTGCTCATTTAGCTCCCACTCCTCCTGATAACACTGCCTTACTTCCTGCATCTCTAGCCCCGTCTCCCAATCCGACGGCTTCAGAGGTTCATACGACCCCGATTAGCTTTCCTTTGGTTAATCTTGGACCCCACGTATCGTTACCACCAACTGCCCCTACCTCATCTCTCTTTCAGACCACTCCATTCATGACTTACTCTCTGCCACCTATTCACACGAGCTTTCCTTCTCAAGCTCCGCCTACCTTTTCATTCCCATACACGTATCCAAAGAACCTCAACACCTTATATGGGACATCCCTTTTCGTTGCTCCAACATACTCATCCTCCATACCTTATCAACACTTAGCCCCACCATTGTCCGGTGGAAGCCCTTGGTCCAACTTGCCTCCATTTACCACAACCGCACCATCATCTCATCCAACCACAGATTTCATCAAACAAATGATGGACAAAATGCAAAACCTGGAGGCTTCTGTTTCAGGAAGTCGTAGCGCCTTGACATACGAGCAAGTTTGTCGGGAGCCCATTCACCCTTCTGTCCCCCTTCATTCATATCCTCCTCAATGGGAGTTGCCAAAATTTACTCATTTTAATAGTAAAGAGGATCCTCAACAACACTTGCGATCATTTAGACATGCTTGTTATTTGATTGCCCATGATGACGCCTTGTTACTCCGCACCTTCCCCATGTCCTTATCAGGACCCGCCTTGGAGTGGTACAGTGCTTTAACCCAGCACTCGATCTTCTCTTTTAACCAACTAGCCCAATCTTTCTTGGATCATTTCTCCATTAACATTGCCAAGAAAGTATCTATCACCGACCTTTATGCCATCCGACAATTCGAAGACGAATCTATCGCAGATTTCGTGGGACGATGGCGCGGCCTTATCAACCAACTTACATATGCCTTGCCTCAAGCTGAACTTATCGAACTTTTCACGCGGGCATGTGCTAAGCACATTTCTCCTACTCTTCAAATTCAAACTTTCCGTACATTCGACGAGGCCTTTACTATGGCTCGGAAACTAGAAATTCGAGCCTTAGAAGAAGAGAAATTGCGGTTGCGTAACAAAAACCCCAATTTCCGAACTCCAGATTCTACCAACAAGCCAAATACCGCCACTCCTCACGCGTCCACTTCTTCTAAATCAAAAGGAGCTGTCCACGCGGTAATGGTCAAATCTCAAACACCGTCCAATACTCCGCCGAAAACCACCTATAAGTACAAAGCCGAGCCCATCAATTACACTCCCTTGGGAGAAACTTATGGCGTCATCCTGGAGAAATTGCTCAAAGCTGGGGCTATCACCTTGCCCCCTGTTAAACCTCACTCTGGGTTTGACTCCACCCGCGCAATACCTTCCTGGTACAAAGAAAATGACTTTTGTAACTTTCACCGCGTAAAAGGACATAGTCATGAAAACTGCAAGATGTTGAAAAACATAGTGCAGAAATGGTTGATGCGGGGATATAACCTCGATAATCCTAACGCCCGCTTAACCGAAATCTGAAAATTTTCAACAAGCCATTCCCGAATCACTCGTCCAACAGTAACGTAAACCAAGATATCTTAGCCGAGGAGAGTGTTCATGAGATCCATGCAGTCTTCGATTCTCAGCCAAAAGCCTCTATTGAAAAAATTTTGAATCAAGCCTCTCCACCAACACAGGAGTCTGAACCTCCTTCACCACCATCAAGCCAAAGTGAAATCATTCCTTTACCCATAAAAGAGTTAACTGCCTGGACTTCTCTTCTCATCGATGAGTCTTCTTACACCACATCCCTACAAGACTGTGAGCGGATGTTATCTAATTTATCTATTTCCCAAACGTCCCCTTCTACCGCTCTTGCTGCACAAGAGGAAGGCTCACCACTCCTTTTGACATCCTTAGACGAGAAATATCTTACACTGACATCACCACATTCTTTAAACATGACAGATCCCCTCAAACACGCCCTCCTACCTATTAGTCCCTCATCACCTAAATCTTTTCAACGACCGGTTGACCTCTTAACATCTATTGATACAAAGGCCTCATCTACCTCTGTGTCACACCCACGTGGACTGGAATTACAACCCACCTTTCTTCCGTACAACAATTACAAATCACACTGAGACCTGTCATTCCACGAAGATGACAGGCCCTATGTAAGGGAACGTTTGAGTACCCCTTTTCTACTCAAATGCAAATGACTGATCCGATGTCTCCACCATATACCCGAAGTGTTTACGAAGCTTAAAATGCCCCCTGTTCTCACCTTCACCCCCTCACCTCTACCAAATGCCTCGTCCACTTCTATCAACTTAACTAGATCTTCCCCTACGCTTGTACCTCACCAATGCCCGGCCTAACGCACCCGCCTAAGCAACTCGATCTATCCAAAAATAAATCCACCCCGCCACCTAGAGACAAACTCAATCCGTGCCCCTATCACAATCAAAACCATCATCGTCATACCTTACATCAATATATTGGGACCCCATCCCTCTACCTTACATTAATATATCATACCTCCTGCGTTTTCTTCAAAACAACCTACGCCTTCTCGCACCCATACAGAAATTCAGTGGTATAAAGCAACACCGTCACTCCGCGTATCCCGTCCACCTATCAACCCTAAACAAATTCCATCATCAAAAGATTTTTTTGGTCACTCCTATTTCCCGTGGTTGTTTTCTGATACCACATCATCTGCGGCCTCATCATCCAACATAGCTTCTACGCCAAAGAAATCACGTTTAGTGAAAACCACGTATCAACACCCCTCGGCTAAACCACCACCCGTGCGAACCAATCATGCCCAAACATTACCAAAACCCGCACAACCAATACCCTCATCCTCTTCCAATTTTGACCCACTCAAAGGATCTTACGCCAAAATCCTTGCTATGTTGGTGGAGAATGCGACCATTTCCCTACCTCCACTTAGACCTTATGACCCGTCTAAACCCCGACCTATGGGTTACGATGAGTCTAAAATCTGCGCTTATCACCACACACCAGGACATGATGTGGAGGGATGCAAAGCTCTAAAAACCATCCTTCGTCAGTCACCCCTCCCGGATAGAAAGATTAAGAAAGACAACTTACGAAGGGAGAGACCTTTAGTTTCCATTCCCTCTCCTATACCATCTGTCCCCGCCTCACCAAGATCTATCATTATTACAACCCCACCTCTTGAAGACCATGAGTTATCCCAACCATCTTCCTCATCTCAGGTCTACGAGATTAATATGATTAGTGTCATAAGCTACTCGAGGCGAGATAAACAATGGGAAAGCAAAAGAAAACACACCTGCGGCATCTCTTTCTCCGTCAAACATCCCGATTGCACCACCACCTAAAGTGGTCATTCGCGGACCCGCCTATCCCGTCTCTAATGGCATTGCCCACCGAAATATGATTAAACGGCTTCACCAATCGCTTAGTAAAAATGACCTTTGTATGATCTCATTCAGACTTCCGGATCTCATCGACAAGCTCTCGTTGAAATTCTTCAGGGGATCGAGGTCTTACCTAATAAAACCCTGCCCGTTGCCTCCATTCTAACACCCAATCACGTTGCCTCTCTCACTAAACAGCCCACTACTCTAATCACTGTTGTCTCTATACCACAAGCTATTGCGATCGGTTTCTCGAAGATGAAATTGTTGACTTTGGTACAAAAGACCACGACTCGCCCTTTTCATTTCCACTTACATCCGAGACATTCGAGTACGTCGGGTTATGATTGATGGGGCGCTTTAGCCTAAAATCATCTCTTCAAAATCCTTCCAACAATTGAATATCCCTTCTAGTTGCATGTGTGCCAACCCCATCATGTTGCGGTCATTCAATGACGCTATTACTTCTACCTTAGGCACCGTGATCCTCAACATTCGGGTAGGACCACATACTTTACCCGAACTCTTCTATGTCTTGGAGGGAGAGTTCCAATATAATATATTGCTGGGTCATCCTTGGATCCGAGCCATGGGATGCGTTCCCTCAACATTACATAGATGCATAAAATTTGAGTACGAGGGGAAGTCCTACACCGTAAAAGCTGACCCTCCCCCCTTTAAAACCTGTAATATGTTATACCGCCCTAACGATGTGCTTATACCAATCAAGACACCCATACATTCAACCCAACCATCCTCTTCAAATGTACCTCAACCATCCACCTCAACCGCGCCTACGCCTTCAACTGATGAAACCACCATCGCAAAAACCACTTCCCTTCCCGCAGCTAACATTCCAACCTCCGACCCCTTAGTAGATGTTTTTCAGCGCCTTACGCTGGGGGAGTACCGCCTATATAACGTTAGTTCTTTCCCTACCCCGCAGGAGTACGGACAATTACATGCACATCCCACCTACGACCGTCACGTGGGGGAGGTAATCTCTTACGGACCACCCCATTGCCGCACTAACCTAACGTATGGGGGTGTTGACGCATCCTCCATTACCCCTGAACCTCCTCTTGGTGTGGTTCCCTTCCAATCCAATTTTCAATACTTGACAAATCGTCATTTCGCCCTCACCTTCTTGACTCGCTGTGCGTGGAAAGGCTTTGGTTTTGGCCTTTACGAACAAGGCCGACATACACTCATTCCCATGACTACCCGTAAACATAATGATCGCAGTGGTCTCGGTTTTCCCGAAACACCTACACAGGAGACACCTCCTGTCAGCTGTATCCTAGAAGAAGAAGACGTCACCCCTACCAAACCATCATCACCCACTTTGCCATCATCACCCACAGAATCTATAGACCCTGAATCCATCCCTCCTAACTTTTTTTTTCATAAATGCTATCTTCATAGGTCCTCTCACTTATCAACGCGATAATGACGACCCATCTTCTCTTCCCCTTCTATATCCAGACATGATCGAAGAGGATTCGCCTTTGATTAATGTTGTTGAATGCCAGGATGACGACTCCATCCTCACTTACCTGGCGCGGATGATTCTTATATTCAACGAGCCTTACCATCTCGAAACCCAAACCATCTTTGAATGAATCTACCATAGAAATCAACATCCACACGGAGGAGGATCCTCACATTGTGAAGATTGGACAATCCCTTAACACATCAGAACAAGCCACCTTTACTACCTTTCTCCGTGCTCACAACCAAGCTTTCGCATGGTCTTACGCTGACATGCCAGGAATTGATCCTACCATCGCCGTCCATAACATCACCCTAAACCCCGATTCCAAACCAGTCAAACAGAAATTGAGAAAAATGCATCCACGCATTGCTCTCTTGGTCAAAGAGGAGCTCCAACGACTCCTTTTTGTTTCCTTCATCTTGCCTATTGACTATCCTCAATGGATTTCTAACATCGTACTGTCACTAAAGCGATAGGGGGACTTCGGATATGCCGCATTTTCGGGATCTTAACCTCGCTTGCCCTAAGGATGACTTCCCTTACCTAGCATTGACCAACTTGTTGATCTAAGCTGCAGGTCATGAGATGCTCTCTCTCATGGATGGCTTTTCAGATACAACCAAATTTTGGTTCCCTCGCGATCAACACAAACCGCCTTCATAACTCCTTGGGAACCTTCGTCATATCGTGTCATGCCATTTGGCCTTAAGAATCTTGGTGCTACCTATCGGCGGGCTATGACCTACATTTTTCATGACATTATGCACACTATCCTTGAAGATTATGTCGACGATCTTCTCGGCAAGTCTAAACATCAGTAGTGAACATCTCGATGTTTTAACCATTATTTTTGATCACTGTTACAATATTCTCGTCCACCTTCAACCAAAGAAATGTGTCTTTGGTTTTCTTTCAGAAAACTTCTTGGCTTTATCGTCTCTTTGCGTGGCATTGAGGTCGATCCATCTAAAGTCAAAGCTATCCTAGAAATGCCCCACCCGAAAATCTCAAACAATTGCATAGTTTACAAGGTAAGCTCCAATCTACCCGACGTTTCATCTCCCAACTTTCGGATCGATGTCAACCTTTCCATCACCTCCTTAAAAAGGATATTGCATTCCAATGGAGCGAAGAATGTCACCAAGCCTTCGAAGCTCTCAAATCCTATCTCTTGCAGCCACCCGTGCTTATCCCACCCCAAGACGACCGCCCTTTCTACCTTTACCTTTCCGCCACCGACCACGCTGTAGGAGCCATGCTTGCACATCGTGACTCTGAGAATCGCGAACAAGCCGTTTATTATATAAGTCGTACTTTGGTGGACTATGAGACTAGGTACACACATATAGAAAAGTTATGCCTAGCCCTATCATTCGTGGCCACCAAACTCCGACACTACCTTCTAAATCACAAGACTTTCGTCATCACCAATACAGACCCCATCCATTACATGTATGCCAAACCTCATCTGAACCAACGCATTGCCAGATGGCTCATGCTTCTCGCCGACCTCGACCTTGAGTTTGTCCACCAGAAATCAATCAAAGGACAAACCATCGCAGACCAACTTGCGGAAGCTCCTTTACCTGGGGAACAATTTACCAATTTCACATTTCCCGACGAACTCATCGCTACTCTTTCCCTCACGGAGGAGTCGTACCCAATGACCCTCTTCTTCGATGGCTCCAAATGCCATCGTGGCGGAGGAGCTGGCGTTGTTCTTATTCCTCTCGACGCTGAGCCTATGCCTCTTTCATTCCGACTCGATTTCCCTTGCACTAATAATACAGCGGAATACGAGGCCCTTGTTCTGGGTCTCCAGGTTGCGCTGCACTTAGGTATCAAATCTATCAATATTTTTGGTGACTCTCAATTGGTAGTCAATCAAGTTATGGGCATCTACCAATGTAAAAATGAGGAGCTTCAAAAATACAAACACTACGTGGATTCACTTCTAGCCTTATTTACTCACTATTCTATACAAACCATTCCCCGCTCCACTAACAAATTTGCGGATACTATGGCTTGCTTAGCCTCGCAAATTCCGCTCGCGCTAATCGACTCGAATTATTCGTCGTGGTCCAACAACTTTTTGCCCCATCCTATTCAACCCCGGTAGTTTGTATGATAAATACTGTGTCTACTAATTCACAGGATACCTGGTACCACCAATTTCACGACTACCTTACAATCTCTGTCCTCCCACCTGACCTTACTAGTAACGGAAAACGTGCTTTTCTTAAAAGTGTTTCGCGTTATGTTGTCATGGGGGGACTCCTCTATAAACGTGGCTTTGATGGCATCCTCCTTCGCTGTCTAACTGGCGCGGAGGCCACTCATACCATCCAACAGGTCCATGACGGTATTTGTGGTGGACATTTTATGCCTTCGCGTGGCCAAATGAATCCTTCGCCTTGGTTATTATTGGCCTACTCTCAATAACGATCGCTACGAATATGTTCAGCGTTGTGTCATGTGTCAAAGCAACATGCCAACCTTCAACATACTCCTAGCCACCCGCTCCAGGTCGCTCGAGATCTTTGGCCCTTCTCACAATGGGGTTTAGACCTTATTGGTGAGATTCACCCGACCTCTTCACAATGTCACCATTGGATAATCACAGCGACCGAATATTACACAAAATGGGTGGAGGCTATTCCACTCATTTCAATCAAAAAAGAAAAAATTGTCGAGTTCATTAACCACCACATTATCTGTCGTTTTGGTGTTCCTCATCGCCTGATAACAGATAATGGAAAATCTTTCAAAAACAAGTTGTTGCAAGACCTTTGCGACAACTTTGGTATCAAACTTAGCTTCTCATCACCCTACTATCCACAAGCCAATGGGCAAGCCGAGTCCTCTAATAAAACACTAACCAAAATCCTCATGAAAGTTGTCAATGAATCCGGAAGAAATTGGCACGATCACATTCCCTTTGCCCTTTGGGCTTATCGTACTAGCATTCGTACCTCTACTAATGCCACACCTTTTTCTTTGGTATACGGTACCGAGGCTGTTTTGCCTCTCGAAATACAAATACCCTCCCTTAGAATATCTCTTCAGGATATTCTCACCAACGATGATTTCCGCCAAGAGCGGTTAGCCCAATTGGAGCTTCTTGACGAACGTTGTCTTACAGCTCTTGATCACCTTCAAATCTATCAAAAACGCATTAAACGTGCTTATGATAAGCGACTTCATGAGCGTACCTTTAAGGTTGGTGATCTTGTCCTCAAAGAGAATCAACATGTAACCAAACTAGAAAAGAGCAAACGTGGAAAATTTGCTCCCAATTGGATTGGGCCTTATATAATCACTCACACCTATGGATCGGTACTTATCGCTTAGCTTCACTTAATGGTAAACCCGAGCTCGAACCCTTAATGCCTTGCATCTTCGACCATTCTTTGTTGAAATTAGTGTTATATCACTTATCTACCCGCCGCTCGTCCTCGAGCTCACTTACCACTACATACACTCTGTTTCCTACACCTCATAATAACAATCAAGCTCACATAGTTTGATTCTCACCTCCCCTTGATGATGCCTTCCCCTTTTTAGTCTAGTCCATGACTTCAAAGTATTAAAATAAGCCGTATTCTTATGGGATTTTCTTGAGTCAAACTTCCTACTAAACTAGATGCTTCACGCCAAAAGAACATCTAGTCATCTAAATTAAATATAGACTGCTCCCTCGAAGGACAGCTATATGCCGAACTATTGCTGCTATTATATATGATCGCTCCCCGAAGGACAGACTATACAGTCGGCCTTTATCGAAGCTTCTCGCATTGATCGGACTTCGTGAAGACCTCAAGAATAAAACAATCAATCTCCTTGTAAACTTCCCGCATTGATCAGTCTACATTCAATAAAATAAAATCCTCATTCAAAAGAACTTTTGAGTCATGGACTTGTCTATTTAGGGTAGGTTCTCTTTCGCCGAACACTCACTTTGTAATGAGTTCTCCCGTACCTCGGCCTATATCATCCACCTCACCTCACCATCTATTTCAAACTCAAGGGACGTGATTTACACCCGATATATTATGATCATACAACTCTTTTCACCTATTGACTTCGTCTATGCATGGTACCTAGGGCTTTCGTGCTCATTCTACGTTGTGTGGTTCGTTTAGCTCTTTTCACCTACGGAGCACTCTTTTCGCTTTGCCTCGCATCTAGGATTGTGTGTTGACCTTAATCGGGACATGGTTCCCTTCTACTTGGGTAGGCTAACTTTCGCTTCCCTTATACCTTTTACACCATCACCAATTCATTACCAACATCATCAATCTTACCTTTACCAATCTTAATATTTTTACCAACCAACCAATTGCCTAAACCGTACCAAAATTGCTCGAATTCGCCTCTCCCGATCCTAAGGGAGAACTACATCGATCCGAGGCCCCTCCTTGCTTTGTGCAATGGGCTATGTAGGCAGCACTTGAGACATGGGGTCTCCCAAGGTTAGCTCGACCATCCCCTACCATACCCTCTCATATGTTGTTAATATAAATATTTCAAAACAAACAAAAACAACATTCATCTTTATCCTTTTTCAAAACAAACAACCCACACCATACTCAAATGACCCAAACAATGCCCAAATACCCTAACCACATCTAAAAACTTAAAATAACCACACACCCCAAACCATACTCAAAACCTCCACCATGCCCAAATACCCAAACCACATCCACAAACTCAAAAACAAAATCCCAACCCATACCAACAAATTGAAATAAACCTAATTCAGGACCGCACCTATACTTTGAAACACCCAAACAATACCACAACACCCCCACCCCAACCCAAACCATACCCAAATCACCACCAAAACTCAACAACAACAACATACCCTAAACTAACAAAAATAGCTAAAACTCACTCAGACCAGTGACGGTCACCCATTTCTGCCCGACCAAGGCCGCAACCAACCCATTGGCCCGACCTAAGGCCTCAACCAACCCATTCGGCCCGACCTAAGGCCTCAACCTACCTATTCGGCTGACCCAAGGCCTCAACCTACCTATTCGGCCCGACCCAAGGCCTCAACCTACCTATTCGGCCCGACCTAAGGCCTCAACCTACCTATTCGGCCCAACCCAAGGCCTCGCCCTACCCATTTGGCCCGACCCAAGGCCTCGCCCTACCAATTTGGTCTGACCTAAGGCCTCAACCTACCTATTCGGCCCGACCTAAGGCCTCAACCTACCTATTCGGCCCAACCCAAGGCCTCGCCCTACCCATTTGGCCCGACCCAAGGCCTCGCCCTACCCATTTGGTCGACCTAAGGCCTCAACCTACCTATTCGGCCCGACCTAAGGCCTCAACCTACCAATCGGCCCGACCTAAGGCCTCAACCTACCAATTGGCCCGACCCAAGGCCTCAACCTACCTATTCGGCCCGACCCAAGGCCTCGCCCTACCCATTTGGCCCGACCCAAGGCCTCGCCCTACCTATTTGGCCCGACCCAAGGCCTCGCCTACCAATTTGGCCCGAGCCAAGGCCTCAACCTACCAATTGGCCCGACCCAAGGCCTCGCCCTCACTATTTGGCCCGACCCAAGGCCTCGCCCTACCAATTTGGCCCGACCCAAGGCCTCCACCTACCAATTGGCCCGACCCAAGGCCTCGCTCTCACTATTTGGCCCGACCCAAGGCCTCCATTTACCCTTCTGGCCCGACCCAAGGCCGCAACCCAACAACTTGGCCCGACCCACGGCCGTACCACTTCCATCCCTTACCCAAAATCAACACCATACACTTTTATCCACCCATCCGGTAGTTTTTTGTTCAATCGAGCTCACCTGTTCGTGTTTTAGCATGATTAGGGTCCTTGACTTGATCTGTCGACCAACTTTGCCCAGACCTAGACCGTGATGTTTATCTCAACCAAACCAACCTTTTGTCCGCCGAACATGCCTAAACGCTCTGTACCTTACCTCGTTATATACCCCAGGGCTACTTCCTCTGCCTTGGATACCAGGATTATATCACCCTTGTTTGGATAAACTATCGACCTTTGCCTCTCTGCACCGCTGGTTTGCTCGTCAACTCACGTACCTAGTCGTATTTTATTGCATTTCAACATGCGTCCGCTTCCTGGACCTACCCCACCACCTTACCATCCTCTCTACCCCATTTACCCGTTATCAATCCTATCCCCGATTTCCGCTCACTCAATCTATGATAGATTTGAGGGGGATTACCTATACCCTTAACAGAGTAACCACTTCATATTATTGTCCGTGCAGACTTTACAAAAAAAAGCTACACATAATTTGTGTCTTACGACCCCTTGTGACCCGCATCTCATCTCGCAATCTAACCTCATCACCTAAACCTTACACAATTATTTATTAATTACCTTATAATTGATAAATCCACATCACCTTACCCGCCACCTCACTTTGCCACCTCATCATGACCTAGCCCTAACCCTAAACTAACCTAATTAAGACCCATGACTTGGTCTAGACTCACATCCATAACTAATGCCTCCTTACTCGCACCCAAAGCTGACCTTCTAGCCACTTGACCAAGCCCGCAACTGATCTCTCGGGAGAAAAGCAGGGAAGGTGGGCTATTTTACTAAAAATAGCCTACTTTTTCCTTACCGATGCCGGTTCCTACTCGACCGCCGTCGGTTACGTAACCGCCATCGGTTCCCTGTAAATGGGCTCCCCAAACCAAAACAACGGATCGAAATTTCATTTTGGAAGATTAGTCAAAGGATTTCTGGATCAACAGAGAGCATTGCGAGTGAAAAACAGAGTCCAGATCTTCACTTAACCAAGCAAAGACGAGTGAAGAAACCGAAGTGTTTGCGGTAGAGGAGATCAACTTGCATCTTCGTCAAAAAACCAGAAGAAGTCGTATCTTCGCATGTCCTCTGTTATAACATTTCTTATGCTCTTTGAATCACAGTCCTCCTAAATCCGTTTTCGAATCCACTACCCAACGTGCCATTGCATCTAACCTGTCATTCTTTTACCCTCATCATCTCATTTCCTAATATCATCCATAAACCAGCCTTACAAACACCATAGCTACCAAGAAGATCCTAGAACCCACAGTATCGGTTATCGAATCGGATCGGTTATCGCGAATGGCATCGGTTATCAGTAACGGCATCGGTTCCTCGATCAAAACCGAGAAAACCAGACCTTTCCCCTACCGGTTCAATGAAACAATTTAATTGATACTTTACAATCTTTGTTGTTAATTCATATTAGCAGAGGAACCACCACCTTCGAAAGGAAGTTTTATATTTCTGGGCCCAAGGCGTTCCCTCATTTATTGTCTAATTAAAATCTTGTGGTCTTGTGTTCTTATTCGCAGTAGTCCTTCCAAGACAAAAAGGAGTTCTTCGCGATCAACCCGATCTTTCTCTACGATGCACGCGCACACCATCTCGACATTCTACTGGTATTCCTCCAAGCACCCTAACTCTTATCTCTGCTTCTATAGGAACGAGTCATTCCGAGTGAAACATCGATGGTATCCGGATCGAAGATATATCTTAGAATATACCGATGATGCTCCATGCATCTGATCAAATAGATCATCAATTCTAGGGAGTGGATATTTGTTCTTGATAGTTTCTTTGTTTAACATTATGTAATCAATGCACAATCTAAGTGTTCCATCCTTCTTTTTCACAAAAATTACCAGTGCTCCCAAGTGAAACACTCGGTCTAATCAAACCTTTAGACAAAATTTCTTGCAACTGTGCCTTAAGCTCTACCAATTCAATAGTAGTCATTCGGTATGGTGCCTTAGAAATAGGCTCGGTTCAGGATTGATTTCAATTGTGAAATCAAATTCTCTTTTAGGTGGAAGACCTGGTAACTCTTTTAGAAACACATCACTGTAGTTTCGTAACAACAGATATCATTCCATGAAATCACTATTTTCCTCAGCGGATTCTAAAATTTTTACTACATATAAGGTACAACCTTTATTTTTGGCCTTTTAAGTTACATAGCTGACAATTTCCTAACTAAAATCTCACGTTTCACACCCTGAATCTCTGCTATTTTTTACAGGTCATCTAAATAACTAATATGTTTTTCAAAATAGTCCACTTTTGCTTTATGCTCAACTAACCAATTAACACCTATGATTACATCATAAGACCCCAAAGGAGCAACATAAAGATCAACTTCGATGGAAAAACTAGGTAAGTCAAGGACTACCCCAAAAAGACACATACTAATTGTATGAACAACATTGTTTCCATAATGTACAGTCCATGTTTTATCCATTTTTCCATCTTTTCTTTTTAGTTTCGATGCTAATTTACTAGAAATAAAACATTATGTAGCTCCTGTATCAAAAAGAATAGTTATAGGTATGCCAAATAACTTACCCAGAACTTCTATGGGCGTGACTTGTTTTTCAACTTGTTTGTCAACTACTACAACATGTATCTTGTGTTGTTGATTACGATCATCCTTTTTCAAAGGAAATTGGTTTGTGTAATGATCCTTGCCATAGTTATAACAACCTCCTACATGTCCCTTTTTAGGCTCAGATTTATTTCCAGCCTTAAAGTTATCATTCTGACCTCCATAGGACTTCTGTCCATTATTATTATTCTTGACAAAGTTGTTTTGTGGATTTCAACAGACTTATTTGTTGTTATTTTCTTATTATTATCAGCTGAAAACTTACTTTTCATACCAAAATTCTTCCATGGTCCTTTCTTAGGTGCAAGAGATGATGAAGAGGATTTGGGAACTTTCTTCCTCACTTCCTCCTTATGAGCAGAAATTTCCTTTAATTTTTGTTCCTGCCTTATGGCTTTTTCAACAACCCCTTCCATAGTGGTTGGGCTGTGAACATCCACCTCTCCTCCTATAATGGGATTCAATCCCATGATGAATTTTGTATCATGAACTTCTCATTAGTTTGATACTGAGGTACATACTTAAGGATTTTAATAAACCGCTCCCAATACTCTATTACAATTAGTGTTCCTTGCGCTAAGTTCTGAAATTCAATAATTTTCGATCATAATAAAGTCAGGCAGTCAGCGTTGCCTAAATTAAATTTTAAATTGATCCCAAGTGATATTAGTTTCATCAATATTCAACTCAGCCTTATGGCTTCCCACCATGAAGATGCTTCATGGGAAAGCTAATATGCTCCCTAGATTGCCTTTGTTTCTTCTAAGAAGTTCCTTATTGCAAAGTACTCCATTTTGATAAGAAAATTCTTGGCTCCATCTCCTAATGTGGTGCCATCAAATTTAGGTTGACTTATCCTTTTTATATCATTAGTGAGTTCAGCTACCAACCTAGCCTTTTTGTTTTCTCGGCTGATCAGGCATGTTAACATTTTTATTATCAACACCCAAATTGGCGTTGTCCTTAAGAGGTGGTTGATTATTATTACCAACATCTTCTTCCTCCTCATTTCCCATTACTTTTTTTTCAAGTACATCCAAACGATCTCTTGTGTCCAATAGGGCAGTAAGGATCTCATCAAGTTTTGGACGAGTTGTTGCTTCTTCACCATGGGGTGGATTACTTGTAACATTTTCTCTTGTTCTAACCATTTTTGTGACAGAAAATTTAAGTTTTATCATATTATGGACATAATAGGCCTAAGAGTCTGCAACCTTCACTCTCGATACCAACATGTAATATTCCCATTTTAAGACTTTAGAAACAAGGGATTTTTTTACACAATGATCTCTGTTCTAAATAAAACATAATTTAAAGAACACATTCCATGACAATCAATCTCATAAAAGATAACCATATGTAGCTGTAAATGACTCGGTGAATTACCGATCTCTCATTGCATGACTCGGTCTCTAACCAATCTCTCATGTTTGTCTTTAAGTATTGAATACTTTTATGTATACTACGTATACTTGGTTTTCTTACCCTAATTTGGTACTGAGTGACCTATTTAAAGAACCTATCTGAATATTTGTTACCAATATTCATTTGAAATCATGTTCCTTAAACAAGTGACATAGGAAAACGTAACCAAGTAACTTGTGATACTTTGGCCAAATATTTCCAACATACTATTCATGTTACTATTCCTAGACGACATATTCATCAAATCAGAATACATCCTTCACCTCACTCTTCTATTATCTAGAATGGTCTTTACTAACTTTTGTCAGTCCACTTGCCCAAGGTTTGACCCTAACCCAAGTTAGCGACATAATTTGTTATAGGGAGATGCTCATGATGACTTAGGGTATATGGGCATACTCAACCGACCTAAGTCGATCGAATGTGCTTAGGTACCCTGAGTCATAGAAAGCTACTTCCTATTTCAATTCATACTTGCTAGCTTGACCTAGAGAGAAACTAAGTTCAAGTCAGTGTGTGTAGATATAGATGAACTAATGTAGAAGGGTGTTGTAACATGTCAACTGCAACAATGTATCCTCAAGAAGACCTTAGTCTTCTCAAAGGTACAATTCTACAGTTGGCATGTGCCAACATCTGACAGAACTACTTCATCACGATGTACATACCTCTAGGAGGTCATTAACACTTAATTAATTTTGGATTAAGATTCAAATTACGAAACCTTGCCAAACCCTAAATCCAACACCCCTTAAGTTCTTCATCCATATTTGATTTAATTAATATTAAAGAAATTCATTAACTCATGATTGCTTTTATGTTTGTTAACTTTGACTTTCTAAGCAAGTTATCCAAAAATAAAACAACATACATCATAAGGTTAATTTAATGTAACTCAACTGTTCAAATAAGGTGTAGCAACCACACAGGTTCAACTAGAGTAGACTTCATAGAAAATGAATTCTAAATGATTAACGATCATAAACACCATTCTTTTACTTTACATTCTTTTGAGAGAGGAAGAGTCTTCCTCTACATGGTTAAGTGTTAGGTTTATCATACCCTTTATATCTTTCACACTTTCTATAGTTTAATTGTATATTCAATATACATCCCATTATCATAATATATTTATTTAGATAAAGAACGTCATCTTATGCAACTTAATAAGTTGCTTTCAAGTAAGAGAGAGATTGAACTATTTCTCTTCATCTAACTTATCAAATGACAACAGAAATAAGAATACAAACAAATATGAAAAATATCAACAAGATAGTATTCCAACTTCCTTCATAAAATGTACAAGATAAATTACACAACAATTCAAAGTAAATCTCCAACCTTTTCAATTCATCATGATAAAATACACAATTTACAAGACTATGCATCTCAGACAAACTACATGTCAATCAGTATTAAGATCATTAAAGAATACAACTTTTCTTTTTCAATACAACTCAAGAATGAATGGAGTTCTCTATAAAAAGAGCTAAACTTTAAATCAACCAAGACATCATAAAATTTATTACCTTCCTTTATCACTTACGAATTCCATCTGTAAAAATTGCTAGCATGGGTCAGTTCATTGAACTGAGCATGATAAGCACTAAGCATTAAAACAAAGTGCATTCCACTAATTGTTCCATTAAAACAACTCTTCTTTAATGAAACAATTAATGTAATCATTCAAATAAAACATAAGTAATAACAACCATAAAAGAAGCAAAATTAACAATCTGAATTCACTTTAAGAAAATATCATAACATGATCAGCCAACAACTGCATTATATTAGATAAGTATTGTCCCAAACAATTACTTATTTATATCAAATAACAGCTCCTAACATTAAATTATTTCATAATTCTTTCTGAATTTGAAATACGAATTAACTTCACTATATAAACAAAAAGAGTTACTTTCATATTCAAATACCTTATTGTCATCTTTACCAAGTTTCTAGAAAACATGTATAGTCAAATTCATTTCAGCATCGTAAAATTTTTAAGATGAATCAACCAACAACTTAAATAAATAAGAGATTCACAATTCAGATGTGACAGCCTAATTCTTAGTCAAATAAATATAACCTAGGTTCTTAGATTAGGTCTCTTATTAACAATAGAAAAGTATTTCCTAAAGAACAATGTTTCATTTCAATTAACTGAAACAATTATTATTTCCTTAAATATAATTTAAGTAGAGAAGTAATTAGTAATAACTACTAATCAATTACTTAATAAAAGTAATACAAATGATTCAATTAAACCTATGACATGTTTTATATAAAGAAAGGAGAACGAGCTAAAAAGTAAATGGTTTACAATTTCCTTTATCATTTAGTTAAACCAAATTCTCATATGCATCTTCATAAAAGAAGAGTCAACTTCCTACCCTATAGTTTCCAGAAATGACAAAGGAGAAACTTACCTCTAAAAATGGAAGAGGAAGGAGTTATGCATTAGAAAGGATTTCTATTACTCATTCAAAATAAATAAGGTAAGAAGAAGAATCAAGTACAGACCCTTCACAAACCCACTATTCTTTTAAGAAATAGAAAATAAGTTTAGAAGATACAATACCGAATACATAAATAACTGAATCAATCAATAAACCAACAAAGAGATTCATCTTTCAAGAACAACAAATATTAATAGAATTCTTAATCCATTCAAGAAGGATACATTAAACAAGTATAAGTTAAATAGTTATCAATTCACTTCAACCTAACTGATTTATTCTACATCCTTGAAGATTTCAATCGAGATCAAAACCATTCCTAAAAATTTCATAATGAGTAAATCAAAAGGTTAACATTACTCAACCATCAAAAAATAATCGTCAAAGAAATGGTTAATTTTTCCTTTCTACAAGATAGGCTCAAGAGCACACTATCATGAATCGATAAGACATTGATTCCCCTCAAATAATGAGAAAGATCACACAAACAGGAGAGGTTTGATTTGTACCATATACAAAGATAGTAGTCCAAAAGTTGATTATGCATTCAATGAATCCCTTGAAATTTAACAATTAGACCTTAACATGTTTTGTTAACAAGTTACCCAGAAGTTTCCTAGCTGGCGAGTAGGTTTCCATCACCTCATCTAAGTTAAAAAAGGATAGAAAATCAAACTTAAGAAAGTCAAAAAAACCTAAAAAGGTAATCACCTTAACGACTTGGAGAGGGTCGACCAACAATGTATTTTAAAACAACAGAACTTCAATCCAAGATAACCATCTCACCTTCCAAATTCCAATTAATCCATTACTCATTTTACTGAGTTTTAAGAAGAATAATAGTACAAACATACAAATTTTAAGTCATACTTTCCTTCTCATATCCTTACAAACTCACTATGAATAATAACTCAAATACCATAACTCACTCTAGCACCATTAAATATAAAGTTGAAGTAGAGTAGTTCAATACAAAAAAGAGAAAGTTATTCCTTCACCATTTTATACAAGTTTGAAGTACATAATGCAGAAAATGCCATAAACCACATTCACCCATTGACCTTTGTTTTTAAATTAATCCGAGTTCATATTGAAGAACAAAGTATACAAATACAGTCCCAAACAAGGAGTATAAAAACTTAATATAACATGATACAGTATAAAAGGGTATTCTTCTACCTTTCAAAACAAGCAAAGGCATTCAGTATAAGCATGCAATTTTACCAGTATAGATACAAACAAGATGTCCATTCCTTGTTTTCACGCAAGTTTGTGTTCATACAATGAGATGAAACATATACCCATACAGATCACTGAAGGAGTAATACAACTTTAAAACTCAAAGATGCATCAAAGAAGAGTATCCATTTACTTTCTACCTTCAGAAGAGATTTCCAGTTCAAAGCTCAAGACAAAACTACTTACTCAAACTCTTTTTCAAGAAGACAATCCAGAGTATATATTTCAATCAAAACACTAAAGTCTCGATAGTTGTAAATGCATTTCACCATTTTAACTCACTCAGAGAGAACACCCAAAAACAACATTATCATGCAAGGGTTCCAAACCAAAAGCACAGAATATTCTTTCAACAAGAAAAAGAAAATAACGAAAAAAAAATAGAAACCCATTATCTCATGAGAGCAGAGTCATTTTAATGAAACATTTTGAGAAAAGCAAAGAGATCTTAATGGATAGAGCCTATCATGCCTGATAGTTCTTGATTCGAAGAATACTTCTAGCCAAGCTTCCAACACTTCTTCTTCTCCAAGCAAGATCAACAACCAAAAACCTCTTTCCCCAATGTCTCATATACTTTCCTTGAATCGAAAATAGACCAAGGGGATAAAAAATAGCCATAAACTAAAAATAGAACTACTGGTTCAAAGAACCAGATAGCTCCATGCAAAGAAAAAATAAAAATCTTGAATGACCAAACAACCTCCAACAAATCCACCTGCATGGTTTCCAAGGTAGTTTGCTCACCAAAAACAAGGCTCATTAATGCCATTAACTCTCAAATTCCTACCTATCTCTCTTTGCCACCACCATCCAAAATTGGTGAGACCCAATTCAACTTCTGCATGCATCACTAAACCTTAGTGATGACTCCATGTAGACTCCCACCAAACTTCATGCTTCTTCCTAAACTGGCAGTACGTTGTCCAATTAATTCAAAAATCAAATCACATTAATAACTTAGGAACCGTCACCAAGCTTACCACTTGTCATATGACCCTTAGGTCCCCTTTCCATATTTCATTAGTTTAGGATGGATACCATAAGATTCGATTAATACCATAGGTTAGTTTACAATTATTTACCTTAGGTTATAAACATTACAAGAGGTAAATTACCCTCTTAGGTTAGGTCATAGCTCATAGCCATTTAGTATTAGATATCAGGTTAGAAATAAGCCTAGCATCACCTTAGGTTATTTCCCCATATCCCAATTTAGAACATGCAACCTAGGTTAGGATGTTATCCCAAATGAAATAGGCATAGATAAAAGATAGGTACATTTACCTTAGTTTAGAATCTCGTTAGGATAGATCTCATAGGCCTAGGACTTATTTTTTATTTTTCCTCCATAGTCTTGAAGTAAGCCTCATACCACTTGACAACATTAGCATCTGAAGAGATCAATCAAGAAGATCCGAGCACATAACATACAACAGAATGCAAGCATGATCTTACAAGAAAATAAAATAATTTGTAAACATACAAAAGTTCAGTCCATTATGTCCTTCAACCTCTGAATGTCAGTTTACCATTCAGATCAGGTAAGAATATTTAAAACATACCTTGGATCAATGGAATTGATCCAAGGATTTGTTAATAAAAAGAGATAAGTTTGCAAACTTCATTTCCAGATTACAACTTATCTATCAAAAGCAAAAATGGATTCTTTGCAAGTAATATCATTTCAACCCAATGAATCCAAGAGTATAAATGACTCATCCATGGCAAGCATGATTTCCAAAAATCAAAGGAACACTCCTTATCCAAAAAAATCACATGTCAATGCTTGCAATGAAAAGAGGAAAGATAACAGTTTGTCAAAGATGTTACATTTCTTGGAATTAGATGGGAATACCACCATTACATCCTTCTTCAAATGTGTTGTATATGGAAAACAAAACTAGGGCTAATCCTATTAGAGTGCTAAAGGATGTAACTATTATAATTCAAGGAGCCAAGTTTATTGGGGAATTTGAAGTATTAGAGCTAGCTGAAGTAGATAGTTTCCCAACATTACTTGGGCACCCCTAGTGTTATGTAAATAATGCATATTTGTACTTCAACAAGGGGTACATTAGCTTTGAGAATAAGGAAGAGCATGTAATTATACCTTTGATAGATGCAAATGATGCTCCATATGTTGAGCCTTTGAGCGAAGAGGACTTGAATAGGATATATGCACACACAATCAGAGACCCTAAGGTAATTGAGCCATCTAAGGAAGGAGTGATACAATGGGATGATGTTCATTCAATTAGTGATACTATAAGTATTTCATGTGACAACTGGGTGCATGGAACGTATGGAGGAGTTGGGTGAGATATTAAAAACTTCATTACTTACATGATTAGGATGCACATGGTTAGGTGCTTGAGTTATAACCAGGTACCTCGGTATATTGGTGAAGGGAACCTTTATGTATTTATATGTGTCATGAAAGCTTTGGTGGAATAATGAAGGAGATAGGATAAATATGCTAGTATATACTCTATGCGGGACAACCATGTGTTGGTGGACTACACATAGAGAAAACCTATTGGAATGGTAAGAAGTGAGAATCACCTTTTCTACTAGGTTCCTAAGGAGTAATGTACCTTATCAGATATGTGAATTTCATGGGAAGTCCCCTGCCTCACATCACGTTCAAAATTGTGAGAGATTTTGGATGGAGGGGCAGGAGGTCTTTCCACCATCACTGCTGGGTGCATAATTTCTACTCCATGTTAGAAGGCTATGCACACGCATGGTATGTTTATGCAAAATTAAAAATAAAAACATTTAATTAGTAGGAGATGACCTCATGTATGATCCATACTTTTCATTACTTTTCTACTAAACCTTCGGTCAATGAAGCACTGTAGAATATGAAGTGCCTTACTTTGGGAGATAGCTCAAAGGCTAAGGAACTCATGTTAGATATGTTTGGGGAGTTGGATTTAGAGGCACACATTGACCTTGAAGAGACCAAGGAAGAAGAAATGGTCATTTACTCGGGAAGCGAAGGAAAAGGGTAAACTGGTATGCATGATAAATGATGAGGATGATGAGGATAATAACTTGGATGTTAACCATGTTGAAGGTATGTGCGAGGTGATGGCCACATCATATGTAAAGGCACACTCATATCATGAGCCTATAAAAACAAATAAGGTTAACATTGAAATAAATTTTGAGCCTAAAGAGGCCATTATTGGTGATTATTGGCGAAACAAGAAGTGGCTAAGAATATTGAGCTCTACATGACTTTTAAGCCTTTTTTCAAGGGTCTATCATGAGTTAAAATAATTAAACCCTTATTTAGGTGAGATGAGAATGAACTTAAAGAAAGTGCATGCCCGATTAGGAAGAGGCCATACAGGATGAATCCTAATCTACGCGTTAAGGTCAAGGAAGAAATTGAAAAATGCTCAAAGTCTCGTATAATCAGATCCCATTGAGGATTCGAATGGGTTAGCCCCATGATCATCAAAATTAAAAATATGGGAGGATAAGAATCTATGTGGAGAGAATTAAATGCTTCACATTTTATTGATCATTTTCCCACCTCATTCATAGAGGAGATTCTTGAGGAGTTAACATGGCGTGAGATCTATTCTTTCACATATGGGTTTTCGGGATATCATTAAGTACGCATAACAAAGGAACGTCAAGAAAATACAACTTTCATCATAGAGTGGGGATTTTTGCATACATAGTAATTCCCTTTGGATTAAAGAATGCATTGGCTAGTGTTCTGCACATTGTGTGCAAGATTTTCAAGATTTCATTCATAAGTTTTTACAGGTGTATCTAGATGATTGGACAGTGTATGGTTTGGTTAAGGATCATTGTAAGAATCTCATACTTATTTTGAGAGGTGCAAACAATTGAGCATCTATTTGAATATTAAAAAATACTATCTTTACAACACCTTTTGGCACTTTTTGGGGCATATTATTTGTAAGGAAGGGTTGTTTATGGACCTAGCCAAGGTCATTGTGATATTGGGTTTGGAGGAACCTAATAATCAAAGTGAAGTGTGGAATTTTTGGGACATACAAGGTATTACCGAAAAGTCATTAAGGGTTATACAAATATTTCCATGCCCTAGAGGAAATTTTGAAAGCTAAAGGAAAATTCTATTGGTATGATGCGAAACAAAATGCATTTGAAACATTGAAGGAAAGACCTACTACTACACCTATTTTGTGCTTTCATTCATGGGAAAACCCTTCCATATTCATGTGGATGCTTCTAAGATGGTGATTGGTGAAGTGTTAGCATAACTAGGAGATGGAATTTTAGACCACCCTATTTGTTTATCAAGCGGGAAGTTGACATCAATAGAGAAAAATTATACAACTATTGAGCATGAGGCTTTGTCCATGATATACGCACTACAAAAATTCTAAAAATAATTATTAGAAACACCATTTATTTTCTTTACAAATCATATGGAACTTAAGTATTTTCTCAACAAACCTATTTTGCAAGGGCACATTTACAGGTGGATACTACTATTTCAGGATTTTGAGTTTACAGTTGTTGTAAAGCCAAGGAAAAGTAACTCAGGACCTGACCATCTATTAAGAATTAATTATGGTGAGGACACGCAAATCATTGAGGAAACAATGTCAGATGCATAGCTCTTTAGATTGAATCACATGCCCACTGAACTAGAGGACATTACATTATTCTTGTGCACTTGGACAAGAGGCACCTGGGGAATGAAGACTTTAGAGAAGAATCAACTTACAATACACATGGCACCTTACAGTTGATAGGTGGAGATTTGTACAAGCTAGGTCATGATGAAGTTTTACACCGGTGTGTTTTGGAGCATGAGAGAGGCCATTATGGAATAAGATCATTATGGAATTATAGGAGGTCATTATGTAGGTGATGCCACCGCACACAAGATTCGATCATTGGAATTTGGTGGGAAACTTTTATAAGATACTAAAGAATATGTTAGGGTGTGTGACCATTTTCAGCACCTTGGGAATCTTAGAACCAGAGATGAGATGCCTTTAACACCTATTGCAAGTGTTGAACCTTTTGAGAAATGGGTGATTGAATTTGTAGGTCCTATTTTCCCACCCACAGCGTAGGAATGACTCACGCTATATTATAATTGTATATAATATCTAACAAGTTGGAAAGAAGAAACACCTACGAAGGATTTCACATCCGCTAAAGTAGTGAGATTTTAATGGGAGAACATTATCAGCAAGTATGGATGTCCATTGAGTCTAACGAGTGATAAGGGCACTCATTTCTTAAATGAGATAATCAAAATTTTGTTGGTAGAGTTTATGGTGGCACACCATAAGACTACTCCCTATCACCCATAGTCTAATGGTACTATTGAATCTTTCAACAAATATTCTAGGACAAACACTGAAAAAATTTATGATGTTGGAAGAAACTACTAGGATGATAAAGTATCTATTGTACTTTGGGCATATGGGACAACATATAAGAGGTTGAATAAGGCCACATCCTTTCAATTGGTGTTTGGCGTAGAGGTTGTATTTCCTATTGAATTTATGTTTCATCCCTGGGTATTGTGCATGTAAGAGGATTAGATGATTAAAAAGATGTGGAGGATGCATAGACAACCTAATGTAGTTTGATGAGTGGCATGCTATTTCCTAGTGGATCTAGAAGATGAAAAAAGTGAGACAAAAGGCCTGACATGATAGGCATATCAAGAAAAAACATTTGAAGTGGGGAAGATGGTTCTTTGTATGATTCAAATTTTGTGTGCCACCCAGAAAATTTAAAGTACATTGATTAGGACCTTTTGTAGTATGATGATATTAGAAGTAGGAGCGTTTTCCAATTACAGATGTTGAATGGAACTTTATTTTATAGTTACTTGAATGGGAGTAGCTTAAGACCTACTATAAATAAGGATTTTTAGTGTTTTAATAAGACATTATTGCCACTTAGATTAGATTTCCCTTTAATGTGTTTCATTTCATGTTTTCCTTTTCATGTTTATGTTTTTAATTTAGTTTAGAATTTTGTTGTAATAAGTGTGTTTTGCATGCACCAAGATCTTATCACTATCTATTGGGTTCAAGCGTAGAGGACCATGCATACTTTTAGTGTGGGGTGGAGTAGATATAAGTTTTACATAGGTACATATATGGGTTGAAACTTGAACGTCTCTTGGAAGATTGGTGTGCATATAAGAATGATGTTATAGGTGCTCGGATTGAAGGTGTTTTTAAGGAAAGGAATTTTCTCGAATTGAAGAATACTCATAGAAGTAAGATTCCACAGTGTAACACAAGGTATGAAAGTAAGCATGAGAAACTATTTAGTATAAGGCATAGTGGTTTGAGGTGCTTTCAATGCATGAAGGTGCATGTGTAAGGAGGTTTGTGGCCGAGAAGTAGTAGGCATGTTAGAAGGTTATGATTGAGGCATGGGAAAAATCAACTAAAGTGCAAAAGAGAAAGGAAGCATTATTAATGTTGAGTACGGTGGTAGGTGAGGAGAAATTAATGCGGAAAAATTTTGAAAACCTTATAAAAAGAGGTGATTGTGAGTTCATTTATACCTTGCATACTTTGATTTTTCAAGCTATAAAGAGGGATTAAGATTGTAAAGTTACAATGTGAAGTGTGTGTGTGATCGAGTAGAACAACAAACCAATGGATTTTAGGCATGACCAAGTAGAGCTCCATTGGAAGGGTGTTTGAGCTATGATAGAAGGCATGCGGAAGGAAGGTTCATGGAGCTAGGGTTTGAAGGAGACAACTTCACACCTAGGGAACGCTAGGAACATGGAGTTCAAAGTCACAGAGGTCGAGAAAGCACAAGAAAGTTTGGAAATTTATAATGACACCCAAGAGAGCACCTAGGGAAACCACATGAGGAAAGAAAAAGGTTGAAGCTAAGGTGGAGGTAGAAGAATCACCAAAGAATCGATTTTCAAAGATGTAGTACACAGAAGGGGTGATTATGGGGCATGGATGGGAGTCCCACATAAGAAAGAGAAAAGTGAGTGATTATAACCATCACTATTAAGAAAACAAGGATGAAATGGAGAAGGAACTAAAAAAGAAGACAAATTTATGAACTAAGGAATGATATGCCCATCTATGATGATGCAAGGAAAAAGATTTTGGAGAAGGTTGGTGTGCTAAAATCTATATCCCTATTTTGGGAAACATGAGGGGATATACCAGTGGCTCATGTCTAGAGTACATGATAATTTCTTCTATTTTTGGTAGAAAGGTATGACTCACCACGTGTCCTTCATTGGGAAACTAACTAGACTAAGGAGCCTAGGCATCAAGTCATTTCTGATCTTGAATACGATGCAAGAGTGGATGCTACTACTAAAGAGATGGGGTACCAGAAATAGGGGCATGCGATTCCCATTTCTAAGGTAACACATCTTTTTGTAAAGATTACTACAAACTTATTGACCAAGTTCAATGGTCGGGAGATATGGGGAGTAGTAAATAAGAAGTGGTTACACATTGTAAATAATATGGAAAAAGGTATTATCTATAACCTTACATCATACATAGATGAAGGCATCATCAAGGAGGCACACAAAGGAGACAAGATCAGCTAGGGTTCCATTCTCCTTTTAATTTTGTTTTCTAAATTTGGGTCCCAAATGGCCCAGGATAAAGTGTGGTGATATCCAAAGGAGAAGAAATCACTTGCAGAGAGGTTTTCCAAGTATACATGTGATGGTTCTCTACCAGGGTGCATATAATAATAGATTAGAGATGTGGTACCGAAGGATGCACAAAGCCTTTGAACACAAATGATGCATCCCTAAGGACCTACCCCCCTCTGTGGTTGAAGGGGAAGAAGAGTTTTAGTATTCCAACACTATTATGTTGGTAGGTTTAGAATGAAGACTGGAAAATGGGGTCCATGGTGAAAACTACCCTATGCCTTCACCACATTGTACTTTGAGGCCTTTATCAACCACTTTTAGATGCACGCATATTAAGGTTTGATGCAAACAAAGTGGATTGTGAATACATAACTCTTCAAAATACATATGTCTATCTAGGTAAGTCCACCTACATCGAAACCAAAATTTTGGATGATATAATGATCAGCCCATAAAAGTTTAGAAATTGGGAAAGAGTGACTAAGGTATATATTTACCTTAAGCCCAAATTAGTGAATGGAAAATATATTGAAAATGAATTCAATCTTTCAAAATTTCCCAAAGGAAAATAGACAGTTGGTATGAGAAAGGAGTGTGAGCCCACTCCTCCTAAATTGGAAGAAGAGGAACATAAAGAAGATGAGGGGGAGGAAGATGTTGGCACGCTGGATAGAGGGAGAAGGAAAAAACCAACTATTGGAAAAAAACACCCATATGAGAAGAACCCTCCCAGGAAAGAAGAGGAGGAGATTATAATTGAAACTTAGGGAATGGAAACAAAGAAGGAAGAGGGCGGTGTAGAGGACTTGGGATTCATAAGAGTACTAAGGGAGACTAGGTGCATCGCACAAGCACATTCACAAACTTTAAGGTAGTCAAGATATTGAGCCACAAAAGAAAACAAAAAGAAGGCACAAATACGTTCCAGTAAGGAAGATGAAGAATAACTTTACGATGAGGATGCGCACACTATATACATGATACAGGATTCTTTATGTAGAAGAGGAGGCCTAGAAATAAAAAAACTTTATATGAAATAGTGGTGCATGGTGAATGATATGAAGAAAAGGAAACACAGATGAAGGAAAGGAAAAAGAAAAGGGTATAGGTGAGCCATCGGTGAAGGCCCAATTCATGATACATGGATACATATTCCTAAGGGAAGGTGGTCTGGGAGGCATAAGGAAGAGGAAATTTATAAGACATCAGAGTTGGGGTATGTTAATGACCCCCAAGATCATTACACTAGGTTTTAGAGTAAACTTGAGCCTAAAAATTTATATGGATGGGAATGGATGGATCACAAGGCAAAACCATACACACAAGGAAGAAAGTTATCTTGGAGCATGCAAACCCATATGGATGAGCCATAATTTGATGTGAAGGAAGAAGCATGCATCTAGAGAAAATGAATAAGGGGGCACAAGATGCACACATAAATGTGAATCCAACATAATTCACTGATGAATAGGAAAGTAATGCCTTGACAAATGGCAACAAATGTGGCGTGTAAGATTCTAGATAAAGCAATCACGCTCAAGTCATTTCTTGAAGATAACAAAAATCTAAAGGAACAAGTTGAGAAATTTATTGAAGCACGCAAGAAGGACAAGGAGTGGAAGGATCAGATTTTGGATTTTGCTGTAGAAATTAGAGGTGCAATTATAGCGGCACATCAATAGATTGATGGGTAAAAAATCAAACATACCCCTCATCCTTGCACTTCATACAATAGTGTGTCCACCTTTTACTTAAGAAGAAGGTAGTTGTGCTATAAGAGACACAAGAAGATGTTGTGGCCAAGATAGAACAAGAAAAGAAAAAAATAACACACAGGATCATAGAGTATGATGCCATCCTCCAAATAATAAAGAATGAGTTGAAGAAAGTAGAATGGGTGTTGGATATTTGCAAAGATCTAGAGAAGATAATCAAGACAACAACACTGCAAGAAGATAATGAAGTTCTTATAGTGAAGAAGGATGAGACACATTTGGGCCGAGAAGAGAAGTTAGCCATAGTTGCACAAAATTGTGATGCACTTAAAGAGGTTAAGGAATATCATGAAGAAAAGTTAAAGGAGTTTGGAAAGTTGATCGTGCACGGAGAATGGATGTTATGGATGGCATGATTTTAGGGCTGGCTAGAGTAGTGAAGGAATTAAAGCATAAGGGTGAAGATATGACATTGGAGGAAATGGATAAAGTGTTTAGTGATGTTCCTGTGAAGGAGAAAAAGGGGCTAGGAGACTAGAATGAATTGGAAGATGACATCAAACAAGAGTACCCTGAACTTTGGCTTCCAGCTAAGGAATAAGTGCATTGGTTGTTATCCCATTTCTTACATTCTTGCATTCCATTATTCTTTGGGTTAGTCTTTATTTTCTAATTCATTGGAGAGATAAACCGATAAAATATATTTCGAGGGTGGTAATATCATTATTATGGGGTAATGTTGGGATTAATAAATTGCTTGAGTATATTAAGAGCATGGGAGTGTTGAGGTGCGTAAGAGGGACAAGAAGCGCACACAAGTGTCGATTAAGAAGGGTGCACACAAGAAGGAAGTATTGGGACTTAACCAATTTTGCATGGCACGGGCTGAAAATAGGAAAATAAGATGGAGTGTAGATCACATCAAAATAGGAAAATTGGATGGAGTGTAGATCACGTAAAGATCAAAGTTCATGCATTTGTGATAATAATAGGATTAAGACAAAGTTAAATTATAAATTAATCTATTATTATCCACCATGTATAAGCATGCAATTGTTGGCGCATGGATATGTTGAGCATGAAACCTATTTTTAGAATGCATGGGAGGTGAAGGGAAAGTCCCCACCCCTATAAGTATGTATTATTCTTCATGTTTGAGAGAGTTTTGAATTTTGAGTTGTAATAGAGATATGTTATTGGTATGAATTTGTGCACATGATTCTATAAGAGTATTTTTATGTATCTAGTTACTATTTTGTGATGAGTTAATATAATGGATCATTGCGGATGGATATTAGTTATTTATGTTGTTATTCTTGGTACTTATATGGTAAATATGATCTTAATTATGATATGATCTAATATGAATTTTTATTATGTGTGTTTCAATATGAGCTCATGGATCGATTATTAAGATGGAATATACACTTTTAATATGGTTAATACAGATTATGCATGCTAACATATTGATAATACAAGATCAAAAAGAGGGACTTGGTAGCTTCATGTGCTTTGGGTAAGTGTTCAAATCTATCTCGAATGAAGTGTCGGTGTGCCTAGGAAATTGAGTGGGAAAATAAAGACTACACCTTCATTGTTCAAATATATTTCCTTGTTAGTTATAATATGTGATATTTTTCTCGGAAGGTTGAAATCATCACGGGGCCCTACCCCGTAGCTTGTGTTTGTGGAAGCTCCATTCAAATAGTGGGGATTGAATTTTATTAGAGAAATATCAGATTTTTCAAGTGCTTGGTCATAACTAGATATGTAGAGCTAGTGATTACTTTACCAAATGGATTGAATTCATTCCTTCCTATAAGGTAACTCGTCAAGTAGTCATGGAGTTTTCTCAATAACATAATCTACTGATTTGGGGTTCCCACCAACATATTTGCTAACAATTCCATGAGGTTCAAAGTTAAACCATCATCAACAATGTGCGAGGAATATGGAATAAATTTGGATTATGCATCAAATTATAATCCTCAAGGAAATGGCCAAGTAGAATCAAGTAATAAGAACCTATTTAATATCCACGAGAAGAACATTTGAAATAAACAAGAGGAAATGGGGTAAGCAACTAAAATTTACACTATGGGCAGATAGAGTTACCCCCAAGAGGTCTATTAGAAAATTCCTTTTGAGTTATTTTATAGAAATGAAGCCCTTTTTCTCTTGCACTTACAAATTTTTGCATATGAGTTCATGCGACAATTTGAAGATGGAGAATAAGTAAGTCCATATGAGATGAGGATCAATAAAATTTGGGAATTGAATGAGGAAAGAAGAGATCCCATCAAAGTCATCAATTTGAGAGAAAAACTCAAGAAAATAAGAAGGTCACTCTAAGAGTTTTCAAAGTTAGAAACTTGGTCCTTTTATGGGACAACAAACATGAAGATAAAGGAAAATTAAAATCATGGAAAATTTGTTGACCTATGGATGGGACCATATTTTATTGGTAATAGGGTTAAAGAACATACTTTCTTTCTCAAGGAATTATAAGGAAATTTTCTGGAGTTTTGCATCAATGATAAGCATCTCATGAATATTTTAGTTTAAGTTTGAGGGATAAGTATGATATTTGTATAGTGTATAACATTGTATTGTTTTTTTTTTGTTATGTTTGTGTTTTTGTTTCCCTTTTTATGTTTTGGTCTACATTGACTAGGTTTCTTTAGTTTTTCTATTTTCCCTCGCCTATTATGTATCTATTCGGGAAGCCCCTGTGTGTTTTATCTCCACGACTCCTTACCCAATGGATTAGGCATCTTGTCTTTGTTCAGGTGGCACCCATGTAGGGGTGCCCATCCCGAGTAGGAGCCATTTTTGGTGCTAAGTCCAAACCCTTGGATCGAGCTAGTCTTTCTTCTAGAATTTCCTTAAATGTAACTTTTTGTGTTTCATATTGTTCCCCATGCTTTGAAGATTAGTCTAAGTAAAGGAAAATTATCAATTGTTAATGATTTATGTGCTTTGTCAAAGTAAAAAGAAAGGATTCAATGAACTGGTTAATGGATGGGTTGATCAAGGTATAAAATCTTTGTACTTGCGGGTGATCGAGATACGTTTACATCTTTCACAAAGAACCTACAATCAACACTAAATGATTCATTTTCTCTGGAAATCTAAAGCTTTTAAGGCCCAAAAGCATGCAACCTGACCACAAAGTATAAAGTTGCATGATAAAATAACTCAATTAAAATGGAATTAGCCATTTTTAATGGAAAATAATGTTCATACAGCCATAAAATTCCTCCTCTTAAAAGCACCGATCGTTGGCATTCAAAAACCCGTGGGAGACTAAGGATAATTCATTAGCAGGTTATGTTTTAAAGCCTCTTGAAATTCATTTGGCCATAAATTTCAATGTCAAAACTAGTAGGGCCACACGATGTAAGATCAATGGTTAAAGACATGGCACATGTCTATCTTCCGACAAAGTATATAATCTAATTTCGTAGACCTCAAGTCCACGAGAATAAACTAAGCTCAATAACAATTTATGGTCCAAGTGGTTAGGAAGTCATGTTGGAACATAATAATTAAGTGGGATGGTCACCCCTTAATATTTAATACATAATAATATGAAATATTTTTATTTCTATTATTAAATATGCTAACCTACGTATATACTTTAGGTTAAATATTTAATATCATGAAATTATTATATTTCTAATATTAAATATTATAAACCTAGGTGTATGTGTCAACCTTTTAGGTTGAAAAGGTGGGTCAGGAGACATACCTGATCACCTAATATAAAAAGGACTTTAGGTCCTCATTTGATATCTTGTGAAATATATCAAAGGTGAAAATTATTTACCCTTGAGATTAGGGTTTGAAGGAGGAGGTGGAAAATACTGGATGTAACTTTGGTTCTCTGAAAGTAAAAGGTTATTTCACAGTGGTTTTTACCCTATTTGGGGTTTTCCACTATAAACACTATGTCACTATGTTCTTACTTTTGGTATGTATTACTTAATTAATATGTTATGTAATTTATTTATTACATTGCATAATGTTTAACATTTAATGTTTTATGGTTTATGTTGGTATTTAAATATGTTGGTTGATTAAATTCGTAATAGTTAGAATCCTCTAAATTCTAAAGCAAGTCAAGGCATGATACGTGGCATAATTCTATGAACAAAAAGTTTTAAGCCCACTCAAGATGGAAATTATGACACAAAGGTACAACTAATGAAAGGTGAACGCATGTCATACGTGGAGATTTTCTATTGGCTTGTGTTTCATGGAAGTCAGAAGGGGATATCAAATAGACTGACATACGAAGTAGCATGGATATTCCCTATTGGCTCATGCTTTGCAGAGGTCAATCAAGGTTCTCAAAAATTATGACATATCTCGACATTTGTGAGGAGCGTGGGGCTTCCTCATTGGCTATAACTTTACACTGGCCGGGAAGAGGTAAAAGAAAGACTGAAATTTATAAGGATCATGGATCTTTCCCATTTTCTCATGCTTTTCAAGGGCTACGAAGAGTCAAACAAAGAAAACGAGCGTGGCATTGTCTTATTAGCTCGCTTTTCATTAAGGAATAGACTGTTTATAAGGACAAAGGAATGCAAAAAAGTAAAAGGAAGTAAAGCCTAGCCCCGTGACACAACCAGACCGACACATGGAAAAAATAAAATCCATGCACATGTTAGTAGAGGAAATCCCTGAAATAATCAAAGGCTACCACATGTCATTCTATTGTTCATTCCGACAAGAAAAACTTTAGAATGCCATATATTTATATCCCTTTCTCCAAATCTTGTAAAATTTATATAATTGGAAAGGTCTCTTCAAGCCCTTCACTTTGGCATTATCATATTCAAGAATTAATGGAATTTATTGGGAGAAAAGAGGAAAACTACCTCATCATTAAATATGTAGTTCAGTATTGTTCAACCATCTATTTTAATGAAGTATGGTGCCTATTTCTTCTCCAACAAGCAAGATAGCAAGAATGAATGAACTTTGTAGGCTTCCCATGCTCATTTTCAGAGTTTTAATGCATCTTATTGGTGGTTGAAGAGGAAAATCATATTTTTCTCTTTCTCTCTCTCTCTCTCTCATCTTCTATATATTGTAAAATTCTTTCATTTTGAGCGAGAGGTGCAACAGGGGTAGTTGTAGAATTTTTTTGATCAAATTAAGTTTTAGTTTCTATTTTATTGAAAAACACTTTGTATGTATCCGATTACGTGAGGAAGTGCTAATGTGGTTGTGTTGTACATCCATTAGCAAGTTTTGAAAGAATTTTTTTATGTCTCCTTGCCAAAACTTACATGAATATATTCTCTCTGTTTTGATAAAACTATACTTTCATGTTTCTCATGTTTTAAAAGTATGAATGAGGGGATATAGTCTTTGTTACAATTTTGTAATGGTTTTACTTTATTGATTACGCATAGGTATTTCTTAGTTGTTTTATTCTTCTAGTCACTATGAGACTATTGTAGAGAGTAGTGTATACTTTACAATAGTTCGAGTCTAGTTGTAAAATCCTAAGGGAGACATCACTATTGAAAGGCTATTGATAGCCCTTAAGGCTATTTTGGGTGTATAAAACATTAATAGCAAGTTCTTTATCTAAATTCTAACTCAAGGATTTTTAGTTAGGATTATAAAGAGTATTGATAACATTTGTGCAAATTGGGTATCAATGAATGCAAATGTTATTTCACGATTATGTTAAATTGGTTGTTCTTTTCAAGATTCACCATTAAGGATGGACTCTTTCCATGGGAAAATTAACATACCAAAGTCATCTAATCAATTACCCCCTTCAAATCTCAATTTAAAAACATTTATTTATCTTCATACCAACTAAGTATATCATACTTGCATACCATACATATGCTTATTCTACAAATTTGTGTCTACAATTTACTTATTACTAGTATGAATTTCTAAGAATCCTACCAATTCTATTATCCAATATCATTTTAAGCACCCTTGGTTCATACTATTATGCAAATTTAATATATGAAGTTTTTCATTATCGATCTATTTGATTTGTATTTGATGTGTCAAGTGTGTAAAATAATCAAGTGAAAATTTTCATGAGTGAGTATTGTATCTATGGATGCACTTTCTTTAAATTAAGTTACACCAATAATTAAGGAAATCAAACCAAGAAAGTTGTTCCTTTATTTAGATCCTCCAACTAGGTCATCTCACCTTGATTTAGGTAGATCCAAAAGTAGCAAAGATTGAGAAATCCCTTTGTTAAGGTGTCTCCCGATCACCTCCCGATTTGAGTCACTAGGTTGAGTGTTGAACAACTCAATGGCTATCAACAACAAAGAAATTTTTATTGTTCATCAGTCTCTCAAAGCCAACCCACTCTGGTTAGTTTCTCATTTTTTTGGGGGTACGATTTCAAGATCCAACACAACCTTCACAAGTTTTATGAACAAATTCCAAAGTATAGGAAAGACTACCAAAATATTAAGATGGGACATAATAAACATACTTTAAAATTTTTAATGTCCTTATTTTTCATGTCTTGATTTTAATTCATTTTATTATTAGAATAAAAAGAATATTTAGAAGCAAAGACATTCAAATGTACAAGCCATTATTTTATATACCAATTCGTAATGAATTTATCAAATTCATTATTAACATACCATTTATCTTGTAAAAATAACTTTACATTTTTCTTGAGTTAATTCAAAGCAATATGAGATATTATTTTTCAATTTTGGCATAAGTAAAAAAATCACACTATTGTCAAGTTGAATATTTCCACAACTTTCAAATTGAATGACAGAGCTATCTTCTAAATAGAATTTTTCACAAATTATATGATATCTATGAGGATATCACACGTGTAGGTCATGTGTTCAGAAGCACCACTATCTAGGATCAACTCATTGTCATTGGATGTCATAAGTTTTCTATATAGTGTGATAGTTTTATCTTTGTTATTAGCTTGGTTTTGGTTTTGGTTTTTCTTCGATTCTTAAATTTATTATCTTTGAAATTCTTATAATTTTTTTCTTGAATTGATGAAAATTTTATTCTTTATGTCCAAATTTACACATTTATGATAGTTTCCATTAAATTTTACTCTGAAATTCTAGTAATTCATGTATACTTATTAGGGTTAGATTTTGATTTTGATTCGAGATTAGGTACAAAGTTAGGGTTTCCATTGTTTTGAAATGGAAATGATTTTTTATTATGAGAGAATATTTATTAGGATGCATATTTTTGAATCAAAATTTCCATTTTGTATTCTTACTAAATTAGGAGAGAAGATAATGTATCCAAATCAGGTAAGTTAGATTCAATTTGATACTTATAATTTAGAATAGAAATATTTTTTATATATTTTTCATGTATATTCATCTGAATTATAAAGTAAAGAAATTTACCTTGAAATAATTTATAGTCATAACAATCTAGTTAAGATTTAACATTCTTGATTTTAATAAGATAATTAATAATCATTTTCATCTCTTTTCATTGACCGGTGTTCCATAATCAATTTGATATTTTTTTAGAGATAATCTCTTTTATGATTGACTTAATAGGGAGAGTCTTGATGTCCAATATGGAGAAATAATTCATCTCTTACACTCCTATGCATAATTGGCATCTCCTCATATGATTTATGTTTGAAAGCAATCAAATTTTCATTAGTTACATGTCTCCCAATGGGTTTATTCTCAACACCAATGATGGGATCCCATATCTATCGAGCCATAAATTTGTTCTTCACCTTAATTTTCCACACTATAATTTGATCCATTCAAAACATTTGAATTATCTAGGTTAAAACTACTTGAAGAAGATATATATAGTTTTTTACAATAACTACACTTTTAAGAAAAATAATACTAATATGTATTTTAATTTTCCACAATTTATTTGTTTTTTTATATATAATATTTTGTAAAAAGTTGTGTGTGTGTGTTTGTGTGTGTGTGTGTGTGTGTGTGTGTGTGTGTGTGTGTGTGTGTGTGTGTGTGTGTGTGTGTGAGAGAGAGAGAGAGAGAGAGAGAGAGAGAGAGAGAGTGAATGGTTATAATAACTTTATAAGAAATTTTAAAGAACCTAAAATAATAGTGGAAGAATCATTTTATATTTGTTTCACTCTCTTTTATTCTAAAAATAGAGACAAATGGATGAATTTTTTGAGATTTTGGGAAGGTCCCTGCTTCAAAAATCATATAAAAATATCGTATTTGAATGGGGATTTCTTTAGAGAAAATCTAAAGGAGGAGATGTGGACATAGGTGGTTAGGAAAAAATGAATCCAGAATGTGGGGAGGAGATCACCTCCAAAATTAGAAGTGCTTTCAAAAAAATTAGGGAGGATCTATAATGTGTTTGGTTGACTAACCTCTATAATTGCACTTCTTTTCTATTATAGTCTTGTTATGGATCTGATTTTTTGTTTTTGAAGTTGTTATGTTATGTTTCATTTGTTTTCTATATTGTTCTTACTATAAAATATGGGCATTGACACCCACTAAGTTAGTTGTTCCAGGGTAGGGTCCCCAAAAACAAACTCACCTTTACCCTTATATAAAAGAAGAAATTATAAAGAACCATTATATTTAAAAATGTCATGTATATAGAAAACGTTTTGAAAAACCAATGTTATATAAAAACTCTATATAAAATAATAAGTTGGGTGGGGTTTGAACCCCACACCACTATTATTATGTAAGGACATACCAAGGACAACTAGCCATTGGGATTGGCCTCCTCTTGGGCTAATTAATTGGATTTCTTCTATTTAATCTATGATTAATCTTAAAAATTAAATAAGAGCACAACACTAGATTAGGGTTAGCGAGAATTCAAAATTTGTTTAATATATTTTATCTCCAAGTCTACTTCCATAGGTGATATATTAGGGAAAAAAATTTCTTGTTAAGAGTTTAGAGGTTCTTATGCTAAAGCACATGTGATATTTCCTTGTTGCCTACAAGAGAGATTTGACACCTCAATAAGTGTTTGAACCAAAGCCAAGTCCAATGTATGAAGATGGGGTTAAATCTATCACCTTAGATATCTACCACCATGTTTGATATTTTTATTACTTTAAAGTTGACTCATATTTTTATAGTTCTATTTTGTAATCATTTATAGAGTTTGCGAGATATATGAGAGTTGTCCAATTTGAAAGCATTTATTAGTAGATCTTTGATTTTTTCCGTTTTGATTGCTAGAAATGCTTGAATTTTATATATGATAATTTGATGAATTTATGAGAATATGAAAATTTGAGGTAAACTTGTCATTATTATTTCTTATTATTTTTATTTCCAATGTACATGAAAGATGCAAATTTTGTAGTTATTATAATAGTCGGTCAAGAGAGTGAAAAAATCATGTTCTCAATGCATTGATAAATCATCACAAAATTATTTTGTATTGGAAGATAACAAATTCTTTTAATAAGTAGAAGATTTTGGTATTAATTATTTATCAAAAATAACATTTAAACTAAATACTTTTTTCCGTATAAGATCGCAAGTTCTTCCATGGTAGACATTTCTAGAGAAAATACAAATTCACATGGAGGTAACATTTATTATATGTAGGGCATGCTTTTTCATGGAGCTTAGTAGAGATTATAACAAGGTTTCTAGGAAATGTAGTTCAAACCGCAATCCAAGGAGAGGGAAGGGAAGCTATGATGTTTACAAATAGAGTTATTTCTATTATGGGATTTTTAGGTTTGAGGATATATATATATATATATAGTAGTAGGCGCTTCAAACATATATAAATGTATGTAGATAAAATTAATAAATATTTATTTTGAAAGCAATTTCCTTGTTTATTTAATTTGTAGTGAATTCAATTTTTCTTGCACTTGAATACAATAGTTTTAATTTGTGTATTGTCTCACAAATTTCCTACACAATATCATAAAAACTAATATCCCAAAAAAATCTACACACACACAAAGACCTCAAAGTATATTTTATGCCATGTTAGCACATGTGTGGTTAAATAATTAATATAACATTAAATAGATAATAATGTAATTGTTTGATTAATAATCACATCCACGTGATTGTATGAATTATATGCATAAATACATCAACAATAAATTTTTAAAAAATTAATGAAATTGAAAATAAACAACACATTTAACACAATATTTATGGTGGGAAAACCCAATCGTGAAAAACCCCACCATATTAAAACACTTTCCTATATATGAATTATAAGGAATATTATATATTTATCAAACACCAATAAATATTCACTTATTCACATTCTTGAATTTACAATTCAATATCTCATGTCCTAAAATGTAATCTCATAAAATTCTCATGAAATAAGTATTTCATATAATTAACAATCTCAAAGAGATCACCCTATCAGATAGGTTGAGTGATTCGATTTCCCCATGTTGTTTACATCGTTTCAATCTTTGTTAATTCAAAATAAATGAATTAATTAAAACTTTCATACTAAGTTGGAATGGAACTAATAAACATAAGTTATAATATTAACTTATAACATGCATGTGTATTTGTGTGGCACACCAAAGGTGGGCCCACTTAATATTCTACACTCTAACTCGATTTTACACTAGGAAATACTTCCATTTCATGATCATTGTAGTTAGAATCATCATCATGGAAATACTCCTTTTAACATTTTCACCTTCATCCAAAATATATACACTTTGGATGCCATTAGTGAGTATATTTAGATTTGGTCCAATGGGTTTAGGGTGAGGAAGTTATGAATCCCACTATAACTCCCGAAATATTTTCGATTTGATTAGACATGAGGAATATTATGGGAAGCATGTATTGGATTAAGTAGTGGGAAAAATTTATTTGGATGAACACAACAAAAAGAGATTGTCCTCAAAAAATATATTGTCCTTGGAGATTGAGTTATCTATCTAGTGTGATGGCATCTCGCATATGCCAAAAGAAAAGTGTTTGCATTGGAAGTTTGTAGAAACATAGATAGGAGTGGATATAAAACATAAATATATATCTTGAGAGATATACCATCAACAATCTTGTATGTAGGAGTGATACAATTGTATGTATTTTGAAATCTTGAATTAATATACCTAATGGGTTAATCAGGTTATCTCTAATGGAAACAAAGTCTAATACAAGATACCTTAATCTATGACTGCCAAAACTATTCCAAATTTAAAAATCTTCAAATTTTACCCATGATCTAATAAATTTGGGGTGAAATTTGAGGAGCAATTCTGCCAGCGGCGTTTCCTACAATGTGAGTCAAAATAATGTTTAAGAAACATATTCATACATAACATTAAGCATACTAAAATAAATTTTAAAATTCACAACATTAAGTGTAATCAAATAATTTTTAAAAGCCACAACATGTCCTTCGGTTGTTCTACCTCCTATTATAGTGTAAGTTGGTAAATATCTCTCATAATTTCTTGGAAGAGGATTTTTGTTCCTATAATAATTAAAGGAATCTCCCTACCCAATTAGATTCCATGTCAAATAGATTGTTGCTATGATATATATAAATGGATATTTTTTGTTGAGTGTGAGTTTAGGCACACACAAAAAAAGAGACAAGAAAAAGAGGAGGGTGCTCACATCGACTTTATTTAAAATAAATTACAAATTTAGCCCGCAAAATTTTATCAAAGAGTAACCTATATTCTATGGATAGATTTGTATCAAGTGTGATTTTAGACACATAAGACATGATAGATAATCTGAAAAATAAAGGATAACAAAACTTAAATGAAAAAAATGGTTCTAGTCCTCCTTAGTGCCAAGTTTCGCTGACATGTGTTGAAGCCAAAAACATGAAGATGAGAAAGATAATAGAGTTATCACTTAAAACCATGGGATACGACAAGAAGATAAGAATACTCGCCCCTCTTTATAGCACAATTTTTTTGATGATGTGTTTTAAGCACATAAAACACTAAAAATGGGTAGGAGAGGAAGTTGCTCACTTTAAACCACATGATACAACATGAAGAAAATAATATTTTTCCTTTTCAAGCACCAAATTTGTTTTGGATATAATTTTTAGTATGAGCTCCAATATAATATGAAAATTTAATATCACTCATTTTATAACCCTAATGGAAAAATGATTTTTAAGGTACATAATACTCAAGAGATATAACTGTGAAAGTAACTCAGTATAGAGATCAATCATTCAAATCAACAACTAACATGAATCTCTTCAAACCTTGGAATTAATTCTATCCGACTTAGTAAACAAAAAAATTCACAATGGTTCTAATCTAGGTTAAAGACTTTACAATATGGTTGTTCAACATTATTATTAAAAAAGTGGGCTTTGATCATTAAAACCCACAAAAGTTAGAGAAGGGTAGGGTAGAAAAGATAGTCGAACTTATTTCTTATCTTGAAATAACTCAAAGAAAATATACTCTTATTATGATGGAATACAATACCTAAATAAATTATTCACAACTCATTTTGGGTGAGATCCTTAGGAGAGTGAATAATGTCCTTACATAGATGAGATTAAACTATGAACACAACCTAGGTTTGTTATTCACAATTTATGAAACAATAAGAATGACCTGAAATGATAGTTAATCCAAACCATCCAAATCCACAACTAATTATAATGAAATCAATTCAAAAAATCACTCTAACATTCAATTCATACAAAGATGCACATATATCTTAATCATATCTAATGAATCCCACATAAATTGTAATGAAATGCTTTATTAAACTATACAAATAATCTTATTATCAATTTGAATTAATTAATAAAGCACAAGCTTTATGTGTATTAATCTTACTTAAAATCCAAAACATAACACTAATCTAAATAACTCGAGAAAAGAAGATACACGGCTTGAATAAGTGTACATAGTGAGCATGATGAACTTTTTCTTTTTCTTTAAAAATAATAGCTAAATTTAAAAGATATTGGTTATAAGCATTTTAAATGAGAGGAGATAGGTAATGTCATATCTTGTTTCTCATGCATACTAATAATAGAGTTGTTAAACTGAAGCTAAAACACCTAATAATAGATTTAGTTTCCATTTCCCAATTAAATTAGGACTTTCAAATCCTACAATTTTTTAAAACACAAAACTCATGCAATTACAAAGTAATTTCATGCAAATACATCCTAAAAATATAACCCTACACAAATACTCTTAGGACTCGCGCCATCTAAAAATTTTCAATAAGATATTTCCAATGAGTATGGTTTCACAACATTTTGATTTGATTCATGATAGCTATGGATTCCTGAAATTCTCACACTCATACCTACCCTACTTATCATGAATTTGACCGTTAAATTTAATTTCATACCTCTTGCCACATGTTTGCATTTCATTATGTTCCTCCTTGAGGATACTATCACATATTCAAATACCTAATGTTCATACACCCAAGCTCCAAGCTCCATTTCAAATTCTTGATGTTGGTAAAAAACTCATGTCTCATATTTGTTTCCACATGTCATATACACGCACTCTCGGTCAAGGGTTAAATTTGACGGCCACCTCTGCCTGTCAAACAATTTTCGAGTGACGGTAATTTTTCAATACAACCCTTCAAAAACACAAAATAATGCTATTTTTTACTAACTATTCTATATTTATTATATCTTTTTGATATATATTTACATATATTTTTATATTTTATATACAAATATATATAAAAATTGACGGTAAGGTTTTAAATATACAAGTCGCGTGTGACGGTTAAATCAGATATTTACAAGTATTTTACGTCTAAAATCACTAAAAACGTCTAAACGGCCGTCAAATTTAACCCCTGCTCTCAGTTATCCCTAATATTTGACTTTGTTAACCCATTAAACATTCGGGAATATGAGAAATGCAGAATTCATAATTATTGCACGTAGACCAATAATATGTCTCCTCTTCTAAGACATGATTGGACCACCATTTGTACTCTTTACTTTTTGTGGTTCCCGGGTTCTCAATCCTCCAAAGATTTTAACTCTTTTAAATCTATCTTCTCGTGAAAGTGAAGGCTCGTGATTGGATCAAGAATACCCATCCATATTAAGGCCATGTGGATGCTTTCATGGGTCCCTCTTATTGTGTTGTTCTTTGAATCTCAACGAAGATTCATACTTCATGCCATGTATACTCAACTATAATGCAAATAAAACCATGAAATCACTTTATAAAAAACAAAAATGAGACATTAAATCAAAGTAAGGACTAAATACTACCAAGTTTCACCCATTGTAGGCTTTTAAACTCACAAGTTTTAAACAAATTAAAACGCAAAGAGATATTAACTAGATTTGTAAACACGTGATTGGTTTAACATGAGGTTGTGTTTTCCCTCTTAATAAAGTGAGTTTACAGTGGGATTTTCTTAAGCATAATATAAAATAAAGGTTTTGTGCCATCTTAAATATGTGTTCTGTAACCTAATTAATACTAAATAGGGGTATTATTTCACAAGTGTTTTAAAGCTAAATTTCTTTGGATCCTTTAGGAACATGATAAAAAACAATATTACATAATAATGTGAAAATAACCTAAGGAAAGCATATAAAATAGGATAATTAATTTTGAAGTTTTTTATTTTATTTTCTTTTTTCCATTTTATTCTCTTCTTGTGTCTTTTGTTTTTTTATTTGGTTTAACATTGATTTATCCATAAAGTAAAGCTTTGTAATATTAATAGGCCCCCCAATTTATTTGTTGAGATTTGCGGCGTGTTTTACACAATCGGATCATCTCTATAATTATTAATATCATGATAATTCCTACGAATGAGACTCCTCGATAAAAATGATGCCCTTATATTATGATTGTAATATGGAAAGAACCAACACAAAATAAATAGCTTAAAATAATATAAAATGAGGATAACTTGATCTAATACTAGTAGTAGAATCTCAAAACTAGAGCCTAAACAAGAGGATGAAGAATAAATACCAAATATATTTATACTCTTTCCATGCAATAATTAATCTTAGTTTACCCTAATTTTTCCATCCAACCTTTTGAATCCATCATGGACCATATGGAGGAATATAATGTTGTTTGAGGAAAATATTATAATCTTGATCCTTCTCACTCAAAAGGTATTAAAATAAATGTGCTTCAAAATTATAATCCTGATTTAAATAAATTTAAATCTAAGATAAGGACATTGTTGATTAAATAGATAAAATAGTATTCAAGTAATATCATGCAAAGGAAATGCAAGAAAGAGTGATAGATAGGGTTTGGAGAATGACTCGGGCTCGTATTTATAGGTTTGGACTAATTTTTTATTGGAGATTGATCTAGAAGGGGATATTCTATGACCTTTGGTGTTTACATAAGTGTTCAAGATATGATAATTTTTGTGTCACTTAGTGTCACTCCTTGCTCATTGTGTGTCACATCGATTTTTGTGTCACACCGTAACTCCGTAAAATAAACCCTATATCGGGGATAGTTTTAGTGGCTAATATTTGTACTTATGGCGAATATTCCATTTTTGAAAATTTTGAAAAGATAAATTTTTGAAGGTGTGAGGTCAATGACCTATTCGCCTAAAAATTATAGTTTAATTTTTTAGGGTCGGCTTTGCCTACCCTTGAAACTATCCCCTATATAATCCTAGATTATTCGCCAGGTAGAACACTACTAACTCACTCATACCACATGGGGCACATGTATTATAAAATTACGGTAAACACGTGACGGGGAGGGTGGAGGCTCTGACGCGCGACGGAAGGCGGAGGCTACAAATGCGTGATAGAGAGTTTGTTGACGTGTGACAGGGAGAGTTTTTTGACAAGCGACAAGAGTGCGGAGGAAGTAAATGCATGAGAGATGAGATTTTGTTGTCACACAATGAGAGAGGCGAGAGAGGTTGCGAGATCGCAAGCATACATGAGATTTCTTATTGATTGTCCAACAAGGTTGTTGTCACACGTAAACAAACCTCGTTTGATGCACAACAACAACCTTGTTGACGCACGACAACAAATCTCCTATCGCACGTCTACACCTTTTGTCACACCACTTAAAAATCGGAAAAAAATTTAGCCGCATCAGGACCCCCGAAAAAAATTGCCTTTCTGCTGAAACCGGTTTTGAGGATATTCGCCAGGTATTTTCCACCTCCAATTTCTAAGAGGTCTCTTAAAATGAATCATGCCCTAGATACCTACACAATACTCAAGCACATATTAGATGAATAAAATAATGAAATTTCTTAAGTCAAACAGACCTCAATGATCACCTTAATGTGATTGTTAAAGAGTGTTGCGCTACATTCTAGACTTTATATAGTTGTGTGTGTGATTGAAATAGTGTCCCTTGATTTAGGATTCCCTAGTGTTAGTCACACAAAGAGATATCAAGATACATGTACTTTATCTCAAATGCAAATATGTGGTATGGAATTTAGAATAAACCATCATATACGATGAATTATTCAAGACAAAATATAGTCCTTTATGTAATAGATAGAAAATATTAGCTCGTTGTAGATGTATGTGTCTCTTGAATGCTTTTCCACTAAATGCGATTAAATAAAATATGTATATATATGATTCTCTAGCTTAATTTTTGTAAATGTTGACCAAGACGGATAAAATAAGATAAGAAAGAATTAACATTATAAAAAGAAAAAATAGAGGTAAAGAGGACATAGGCCCTTAAGGGGACAAAAGCACTCAAGAATTCATGTCCTTAATAAAAGGTCCTATATGTGGTGTCAAAAATATGAGAGGTGAAAGTGAAATCAGAGTGAGTAAGATGTCAAATGGTATATAAAACTCGTAAGTTATCATTTAAAAATAGAAATTAATAAATATGAAAGGATAAAAGCAATGTCAAAGCAAAGTAAAGGGGTGATAACGAATAATTCTCTTACATAGGAATCATGTATATAAATGAAATATTTAGAGGCTAGATGTACATAGTAAGTGCATGATTTAGTGACTACATTTTACCCCAATTTATGTTGGTGAATAATAATTTGATAGCATAAAGTAGAATAGAAAAGTGTTCCTTGAAGAGTCAAATGAAGATTATACACAATAGTGTGTTGAATGAGTGTTGTAGCATTCCAAATGGAATAGTGCATAACATATTCAAGGAGTGTTGTAGTGTGCCAAATGGAATAGTGAAAGATGTGTACGATGAAATTGTAAAGAGAGAGAATGATAAGGACCCTAGGGGTGACCTTGGCATGCGTGGAGTGATAATGATGTGTGTGTAGTTCCTTGGAATGTCTTCTTTTCTATAGCATGCTTGAGATTTGATTCATGATTGGTTGTGTGCTTTTCCTTCATTTGGATAGGATAGGACCTGTAAAAGAAAACAAGTGTAGTCAATGCTCTAGGTAAATGCAATTGAACCTTAACTTAGAAAATATGTAAAACATGGAAATGTAAATTGGAAAATCTAAACTAAGGGGTTAAATTACACCTAGAGTGTTGAAAGAGAAAGGGATATAAATTTGTTCCTACTTTTAGACTCGATGCTTAGGAGTTGGTTGGAATAACATGAAGGATTTGGGTGCTTTATAACTAAACTAGGTATTTAAACATCTTCGATCCTAAACTTCATATTTAGGTCTCTTGTTGTCGATAAGGAAAAGTGTATTGGGAGAGCGTCTATTTTTTTCCTCCAATCGTTAATGCTTCCCAATGGATAAGTGCAATCGTAGATCACAAACTGATTTGTAACTTGCCTCTGGGTGACACAAAGGCACTAGACATATCATTTTCCTATATATTGCCTAGGTGTCATTCCCTTATTTAGTTATTACTTTGGTTCTTGAATTAGTAGTTAGTTCATTTTAGTGACAAATTACAATCTAAAACTATTTGTGTAATCATGAAACTGGAGAAAATCGTGACTTTACAACTATTGAAACTACTTTGTAATTACTTTTACCCTCGGAAAGGAGCACCCAAACATGACATTAGTGCCTATCCATTTCTGTTTGAGCTACGCACTTGTGTCCATGTTGAATTTTATGGCCAAGTTTGTTTATGAACCTATTATGTAATTGATTTCTTGTTCGTGCCTAGTGTCATGTCTTCTCTAACTCTTTTTTAATTGTTGGAAGGGTGAAAAGGTTTAGCCAATGTTTTCTCCCACTCATATGGGGATGTAAGATGAAAAATGCGAACAAATCCCAAACAAGGAAGACTAAAACTAATGTTTGCATTTAATATAGGAATCATACATGGGAAATAGGGATTACATATGGTAGTTACCATGGAAACAAAAAATGTGGGAAAATGCTAGCATACAAGTGCTAGTGAAAAATATTCATGCATACGAAATAACTAGTAAAGGTGTAGAAAACTATCTTTGGTACCCTCGCATTATTTATCTTGGCTCCTCAAATTCACACTCAAAACATTAACTTATCTTATTATTCCTAAAACCATGTCCTCACCCTTGAAAATTCTTATCTTACCCCTTAGTAAATCTATTTTACTCACCCTAAACCACATATAACTCAGCTTAGCCAATTTTAACCCTAACCATCTAACCTCCTAACTCCCTCAACATCTTCCTAACCATCTTCATTCATTCCCATACCCAAATTAACCCTTTTGGGAAGTGGTTAAAACCAATTCCAAGTGTTTTTCTCCACTTTTCCCGTGTTTCAAAGAATTATAACCAATCACTAGTGATTATATAAGTAACATCAAAATTATTGAATAGGATCCTTGTGACGTTTACGATCAAGGTCTAACTCATTCACAACCTAGATGACACCTTTGCTGCAGACATCCTAACATCACCTACACCCATATCATGTTGATATAAGCTTCACAAATTCTCGTAAGATCTCCACAACACTATTTCTTAGCATTCCTCATCAAAGGTAGTTGTTATCCATATTGCACTCGTAAAATGGATTAACTTGAGGTCCAGGCATTGATAGTTGATGGGAGCATTTTCCAGGGTATCTCGTAGAGCAAGCTTGCGAGTGGTGGCGAAGGTTTAGAGTTGAGTTTGTTTTAATGGTCGAGCTAGAAAAATGTATGGATTTTAACCTTGTTGTCATGTGTCAACCATTTCTTATTGACATGTGTCAATGCCCTCTTCCTTTTATGCATCAATCATGCTTTGATGCACATCAACCATTTGTCAAGAGTAGCCACCTCCTATCGCATGTCAACGAATTCATGATGGCACATGGCAACTTTTTTTCCCGACGCACATCAATCGCCACTTCGACGCACGTCACCACTCACTTCGACATGTGTCAACCGCCACTTGATGTGTGTCACCACTTTCTTCCTAACATGCATCAACTACCACTTCTTGATGCATGTCACCACTTTCTTCCCGAAGTGCATCAACTTCCACTTCTTGATATGCATCACCACTCACTTCTTGACCCACGTCAACTTCCGCTTCTTTACGTACGTCACCACTTTATTCCTTTCATGTGACATCTTTCTATCTTGTGGACATCAACCTTCCCTCGCTATCACGTGACAAAATTTATTCTTGTCATGAAAAAATCATTCCCTTGTCGGTGGTGACTCTACATGTTCTTTTCGGGCATCAATGGTGCTTCTTGGTGATTAACAAGGAATTTCATATACACTTAAATTAATGACATCGATAGGGTAGCTCAACAACCATATTAATGAGGTATGACACCCATGTTCATCGTGTAAGCAAAGTACCATTGGAAAGTGAACTAGTATGGTTTCCCATACCTCTGTATGGGAAATTAATGAAATATGTCAGTTGGTAGCTCCTTTTCTCTATATATATGTAATTTCCCTTCATTTAGAAAAGAGGAAACATTCAGAAACGTAATAGAACTCTACCGAAATTGTTCCAACACCTTTGTGAGTTCAGCAGGCCGCGAATTTATGCATTTTTAAAAGGATTATTTCCTTATTCTTATATTGTAATGGATTGTGCATCATCTTAAGTAATAAAATTGGTTTTTTGTGGATTTTATTTCCCTAGCTTGAGTTGTCAGATTGTGTCATTTGCATTTCATTACATTTTCGGGTATATGGGCATGTTATATTCTTTTCGCATGATCTAAATTCATTGTGATCCACAAAATTGGAGGTTTGAATGTGTTCTTTGGACTGTGGCACTTTTTATTCCCTCTTCTACCTCATTCCCTTTCATTTTCACTCACTAAGAATATCTCTACCCTGTTTTCTTAGTGTTATTGTCTCCCTTAGTTTAGGAATTTTATCTTATGCATCTCTTTCTTACTGGTCCCTTGGAAATTCTAGGTTAGTGTTAGAATAGTTGCATTTCCCTTTCTAGGAGTAGTTTTAGCATTAGAATAGGTAGAGGAACCAACCTTCTCTAGATGTTTGTCTCATTTTCAAGGGTCCCACACCTTGAGATAATCCCATGTTAGTCAAGAGTAGGGTTTTGTAATGTACAAATCCTAAGGTGCTACTTTTCTAACATAATAGTTTTGGCACACTGGTGGGATAGAAGTTAGTATTTTCATTTTTTTATCAAGATTGGGTGTGTGTTGTTGTGAATCAACATCCTTTAGAGGCTTCGCAGCAACACATCCGGAGACTCTGTCGTTGAAATCTCTGGTTTCAGCAGCCCAAATTTATCAAGTTCATGAGAAGAGTGCAAACCCAGGTCTAGAGCAAGAGAAGAAGGTATATTTGAATACTTACAGTTATCTCCAGGAAGAGGAAGGAGAGGAAGAAGAGTACAAAGGTCTCCATCTCCACCAAATAGAACATTATCCACACCTCCACTGGTAGACCCTTTCTTTAATCGACTAGGGTTCTCAGGCCACTCAGGATGGCTCATCAACAACCACCAAATCAGCCACCTCTAAACCCCTATGAAAATTTCACGGGTAGCACTCCACTTGCCCTTAATGCATAAAACATGGTCCCTGACAAAGCAACATTAAATAATATCCCATACTTCACTAGAGAAAATCACATAACTCCCATCGACCACATTCAAGACATTCAGAAATGTTTTTTCCGTATATGAGATTGTTGAGATGGATTTTGTGGTAAAGTTGTTGGCTTCCTCTTTCAAAGGAAAATCATTGCAGTGGTTTAGAGGCTTAGGAGTAGGATCAATTCAGAATTAGGATCAATTGTGCATAGCTCTTTATGGCCAGGTTGGGGAAAGAGCTGACAACTTATCCCTTTTGGAGCAGATGACTATAATCAAAAGAGCACAATCTAAGCAAATGATAGACTTCAATTCCATATTCCAAAGAACATGGGAGAAGATCCTAATTATGGTCAGATCAACAGTTGAAGGTGCATTTCTCTATTTTCTTAAAGCTCTAAATTTTGATATATCTATTATGATACAATCTATGGGAGGAATAACCTACCAAGATGCCTATGTCATAGCCATTAGAGTTAATAATTTCCTAATTCAAGTTGGTAAACTTGCACCTAGGCCACCTATGCCTCTCTATCCGGATATGGGGAATCCTAATCCTAATCAAACACCTACAATAGCCCCCATCCATGCTCCAAGAAATTAGAGTTCAAATGAATCATCCACTTCTTCTTCTAGCCCTTCAAATGAACTCCAGGAGGTTATGAAACAATTGCAAAACTTAGGAAATGAGTTGGTAACTCTTAAGAGGCAACAAGCTCAAAATTCTAGACCTTATCAGCTCAATTCCAACCCAATAAACCTCCATATCAGCCAAATAGGCCACATGTTCAAGTTGTTAACTAGAACCAAGGACAACCCTAAGCTGTTAAGCCATTCCAAGCATATAACCCTAATGCAGTTTCAACATCTAGGGCCTTGGTTCCAACTCAAAACAACATAGCACAAGAATATGAATGGTGTTTCCCATGCAACCAACTACATAATCAAGCAACATGCTTCAATGGTTCTTTAAATCAAGCATTGATGGTGACTACAATGGGTGTTCCTTAAGAACCAAACCAAGAAGAAATTCAGCAACAAGCAGTTAGCTAATCAAGAAGCACCTCAAACGAGACAACACTTGTGAATTAGTAAGCTGAGGATTTCTATGGAATAAATTAGTCCCCTTCTCAAATTGTGGCAACCAATACGAGGTATAAGAAGAGGAATATAGAGGAAGGTAAGTCATCTAATCCAAGTAATTCTCAGTCTTCTATCACACTTTGGGGTATTAACAATCCAAGTGCAACCCCAAACATTCAAAATCATCCCAAACTACCTTCTAATCCAACTCGGGTAAAATTACATTAGCCCTTGTGTAGAATAAATTCATGCCAAGTAAGGGGAAGTAGAAGGAGAATCCATCTCCTTTTAACATTATTGATCAAATGAAGAATACCAATGTAAGAATTTTTATGTGGGAATCATTGAAAATTATGGGCCAATGAGATTTGTTACAAATAGCCATGGAAAATTGGTCAACATCAAACGAGTTGTCTAAGAATCAAGAGAAGGTGCTCACTAATGCAGCTCCAAAAGAAGGAGTTCATGGAGGTCAACAAGGTAAAAACATGAAGCCTCCTCCATTCTATATATCTTTGATTATTGGGAATAACCTTGTACACAATTGCATGATTGACTCAGGGGTTAGCAATTTGGTAATGCTGAAATAGATTATAGATCAGTTGGGCCTAAAATATAACCTTGTTTTCCAAAGGAGTGGTATAATTAGATGGGATGGCAAAGTGGGAACTATTGGGATCATAAAAGGTTTAAACCTCACATTGTATGCATGTCCTAATGTCACAATTCAGTAGGATATATCAATGATTGACTTGCCACCACTTTGCATTGTGTTTATCATGAGACTTCTTCACCGCCAAAATGGAGGCTACTTATCATCCGATTAGTCACATATGCTCTTTGAGAACAAGTTATGGGGCTAAGGCTACAATCAGTCTCGAACCTACTATAAATTTCCATATTCAACCTTATGTACCAAGCCCAATGAACGTAAATTTTACGAGGTTTTGATCAAGAGGATTTCCCAAAACTAAGGAAGAAGATACGAAAGTTAAGTGTTGGGCCCCAAAATATCAACTAAGTACGAGAAGGCACGTGAAGCGCGTGGGACCTAGTTGTCAAGAAGGGGTGTAGGTTGAAGGTGTGCGAAGGGAAGAGGTTACAGCGGGGTTTTGTAGAACAAATGATGCACTCGCGCAAAGTAAAACAGGTTTTGTACTTATTGCATTCGACATGCCGGAAGCACCAAAAAAACCATGAACCTTTTGGATAAGGTGTCATCCTAGTATTAATGGATCAAAAAGGGAATATTCCAGGCATGCGATAGAAGGTTCTAGAAGACATCATTGCAAGAAGTGGAGAGCTCGAGATATGGGAAGGTATTATCCCATGGAGGACCACTTTGTGCTTAGCACTCGATTTGTAACATCGAAAGGCATGGCAGTGGGTGCTAAGGTTATAAATACAAGTTCCCGATAGAAGAAATGTATAGATTTGAAGAGAGGAAAAGCTCTCGTAGAAATGAATGGAGGATTATATGGGTTGGGAATAGGAGCATATAGGGATGATGGCACATTTAGGGGAATGGGTCTGCATTTTTCTCTATAATGTGATGAACATGGTATAGTTCTAATGCATGACTTGGCTCTACATTATTATATGGGGTCTATTATGAATCCAGGGGATTGTAATGTGGTTATTGAATCTCTTGATATGAATACAATGCTCTGTTATAAATCATCTATGTGTTTGGAAGTATACTAATGTATTTCCTTTCTGTATGAGCTATTTCCTTATTGCTTGTTATTTCCCTTTTCTAGATGCAATAAGATAACTCGTTCTAGGATATGGCATGGTTCTTTCTACTCATTTCCATTTAAATATTTTTCATAAGATGATGTATTCTCATAAGACTCACATAAAGGAGAGACTTGGCACTGTGCGTGCCTCGGGTGAGTGCCCAGCACCCGTTGGGTGATAGGTCAGCGTGCATGGGTTTAGAATATTGGTCTAAGGGTATAAAATATGACTACATCTTGATTATATTGCGGGACCTCTTTTAAAGTTGTTATGAGAAATGGTATACATATTTTCCCTGTGATGAGTGATGATAGATCACCGACCTTAGAAAGTGTTGAAACATGGTTCAAGAGCACATAGTATGAGTTTGCTCAAATATTCAACACTAGACCTGAGTTCGATGTGTGTAGATGGGTAGAAGAGAACCGATAACATGAGTTGTATGAGACATTTTTTTGTTGCTTCCCAGTAGAACTATATGAATGGCTTTCAACATATGCATCTAGATCAAGCCGGTACTATAGATCATGCATGTGGACCCAAGATGACTATCAGAGGCTGCAAGATGCAGATCTGACTTGGAAGCGTGCTATTGATCACTAGTGGAAGAGAGTGTTGGCCAATTATACTTTAGAATATGCCATTTCAATGTATTCTTACCCAGAAGTTGCTAAGTTCAATTTTCTGAGGGAGCCTAGAGGATCATTTTTACATGTTATAACTTTGGTTATGAAGATCTTGGTCATTACTTTGAGTTTAGAATCATTCCCCATGGCCGGATAAATCTTATCTTAGCAATGGGAGAGGAAACTAGGGTGGAGGAAGATGGTGGACATAGGAGGAGAGATGACTCAAGTATAGTGAAGCTCGTAGAAATGGAGATGACTAGACAATGCGAGGTTACAAGTGTGATGGATTTATGGAGACAGATGATACGGGAATAATTTGAGATTCACGCAGAGGATGTGAAACCTTAGAAGTTTGTTCGCCCCCATCTTGGAAAGTGTAGGATAGAGGCCCCTTCGGCCACGATGATAGTTCTTCGCATGGAGAGAGAAGATCCGTTGCTGGCACACATTTTAACCCACGCGATGACCAACCCACAACACTTGGTTTTCTAGATCAAGGGAGAAGTATTATTAACTTGATTGGTATCGAAGGGAATGACCGATATTTACCTAGGAGATATAATTTCTTGTTTGGAACATCCATGGTTATGCAATCCATTCCTATATTTGGAGGAATCTTTGGACAAGGTGCAAGTACGCAAGCTTTGGGTATCACATCTGGGAGTGGTGCGGGACATATAACTAGTGGTGGGATAGTAACACGGAACATCGGCGTGTAGTTCGGTGGGACGTTGGGAACACTAGAACAACCAATTCTGGTCCCTTTTCGACTACGGGAGGTAGATCTAGTGGGTCGAAGGAAACTGCACTACCAGTGGATCAAGTGGATCTGGTGGAGGAAGAAAAAGGGAACCAAGGCTATGGATCAGAGGATAAGGACCCCAACCACCTCCCCAATTTTTTTTGAGATGTCTTTGCACTTACCAAACTATAGGGGTATTGAAGATGTTGCAGAGAATGTGCACAAGTGTGAGTTACTATAGTGCATGAAGGGGATCACTACCTCGAGTGGAAGGCAAGTTAGTTTACAACAACATTGCAAGGGCACGCACATAGTTGGTATAGGAAGTATGAACCCCATCAGATAGTGGTAGTCTACACCGGGTTGATTAACTCCTTAGCAGAGTTCCATATCCTAGAGTTTGAGCAGAAAAGCATCAACGCTCTGAAGGAGATCCAACAGGGAATGGCAAAGAGTGTATGGGAGTATGACACGCATTTCAAGACTCTCTTGTCAAAACTATCCTATGACATTCATCCTTCTCAACATGCTCAATGGTTTGTCAGAGGATTGATAACACCATTTATAAGGAATATTTCACACAAGACTTTCACCGTCCGCGTGAGGAATTGGAAGTTTCCTTGTGCACTTAAGTTGTTCAGAGTGTTGACATTGGTGTTAGCCCTCTTTTGGAGGCTCAAATTTCTATAATGGCCAAGCAGCTTGGAGAATTTATCTATAAACTCGGTGCACGAGGTTCGTAGTGGGCTCTGGTTTATAGAATGTGAAGTGCGAGGGCATGTAAAGTATATTTTCCTCGGAAGTTGGTGGCACTATGGTGGTAGACTATGAGATTTTGCTATGGGGATCATGATAAAAGTAGATGCCCTCTACTACAACACATAATCCACAAGAATTTTTCTTACTATTGCAAGATTAATACCTCTATGACCCATGATACCAAGGATTGCAACTGATTGATCAAATCCATGATGTTATTGATCTAGGTGTGTGCTTAGGATAGCCTTGCAATCAGTTCTAAGGATGATGACCATTGTTGTGAAGGGCATGTAGATGGAGGAACATGTGGAAGAGGTTTTTGTGGAGGATTTTGTGATCGCAATAACCGTGGTGGAGGACAAAGTGAGTTCCCATGAGGAACCTATTATAATTGTGGATCTACATAGCATTACAAATGTGAGTGTCTTGATCTATTATAATGATCATGGTATGGAAAGAAACATAAGTACAAAGATTTTCCATAACTTTATGAGCATATGAACCAAAGCAGTATTCAAAAGGACATAGGTGCTAGGATGGTAAGCATCAAGAAGGTTGATTCATAGTGGATGTCATGAGTGGCACATGAGTTAAGACTAAAACCTATCTGGTGATGAAGCGAAGCAGAGGCCACACATGCCAGGGAGATACCAAGACCAAGGACACTAGTTTCAAGAGAGGAAGTAGTACATGGAAAGTATCCAAACCATTCTCATGTAAAGAATTGTATTAAGAGAATATGGATGTGATTCGAGTTTACAAGGGGATATATGATGTCTCGAAGGAGAAATCAAGGTAGTCTGGGAGCAAGGGAAGAATGTTGAGATTCCAAATGATGACTGGATGGGGTCACATGAAGTATGTAAATGTTAATGTAAGAGAATATTATTCCCTTGCTAGAAGAATGGCTGAGAGAGAAGGTACCATGTGCTAGAGTAGAGTGTGAAAGATAGGTTTTTCATGCAAACCTTCCCCCTCATAGCCTTGAATATGACAAGGAGATTACTTTAAATGCGGTTGTTGATGGGTGGCTTTTGAGAAATATCCTCATCAACACGGGAGTAGAGGTGAATGTTCTTACCTTATATGCCTGGCATCAGATGGGAAGGCCCGCATTGTAGCCATCTTCAAATGTGTTGTATATGGCAAACAAGACTAAGGCAATGCTAATTGGAGTCTGAAGGATGTAGTTATCACCATTCAAGGGGCCAAGGTCATTGGAGAATTTGAAGTCTTGATGCTCAACGAGGCGTAAAGCTTTCAGTGTTACTGCGTGCCCATGGTGTTATAAGAATAATGTTGACCTACGGTTTAACAAAGGGTATATCAGTTTTGAGAACAAGGAAGAAAGGGTAATCATCCCTTTGACAAATGGGAAATCAGCTCCCACGCGAATCCAATTGGGAGAATAATTCCTTGATAGAATCTATGTCCTCCATTAGAGATCTTGAGATAATTCAACCCACAGAGGGAGTTATCCAGTTTGAAGATGCTCAGTCCGTGAGTGATACCACTAGTGTGGCATGTGACAATTGGGTGCATAGGACTTATGAGTTAATTGGTTGACAACTAAGAGGATCTATAACAAGGGTGATAAAGGCACGCTCAGTCAAGTACCTAGGAGGAAATAAGTTGCCAAGTTACTCTGGAGGGGCATACCCTGAAATTTTCTTGTGGGAGATGGAAGCTCAGTGGAAAAATGAGGATGAGAGAAGAGGAATGCTCATTTATAACCTACTCGAGACCGCACCGCATTGGTGGATTGCACATTTGGAGAACCTCCTAGAGTGACGCGAGGTGAGGGTCACATTTTCTATAAATTTTTCTAAGAGCAACACGCCCATGGTCATACAATACTACCATGACAAAGAGACCACTTCATTTCATATCTAAGCATGTGAGAAGGCCTAGATGGGAAGAAAAGAAGCATTACTGCATTCATTATGGGTACATAAGTTGTATTCCACCTTACAAGGTTGTGCACACACTTGGTATGTTCATTCGGAGATGCGTCGTCAGACGGGTAATTGGAAAGATTTGGTGGTTGATCTCATTCAAGATTTCGAGTATAGGAGTACCAAGCCATCAGTGGATAAGGCATTGTAAGTGATCAAACGCCTTACGATGGGGGATAACACTATGGAAGAGGATAGGCTACTAGAATTTCTAGGTGAGCCTTATTTGGAGATGCACCTCAATGAAGAGGAATTAGAGGAAGTACAGCTTGAGTGTGCATGCATGGAAAAAGAAAAAGGAAAATGGTCTATGTAATAGATGGAGACTTAGGATGTTAACCATTTGGAGGGTATGCATGAAGTCATAGATAGCATTGATGAGCGAGCACACGCCTACCATGAGCCCTTGAAAACAAAGAAGGTTAACATTAGGATGGAGGCATAACCTAAGGAAGCTATCATCGGTGACTATTGGTCGAAAGAGAAGTTTCAAATATGATTGATCTATTGCGCAAGTTCCAAGATTTTTTCCCTCACAGTACCATGAACTCAAAAGAATTCACCATTCCTTGGGAGAGATGAATATCAAGTTGAAGGAAGGTGCATGCCCTGATTTGGAAGAGGCCTTATCAAATGAATCCAAATTTGTGCATATAGGTTAAGGAAGAAATAGACAAAATGATAGCATCTAGTATCATTGAGGAAGTGGAAGAATCATAATGGATAAGCCTAATGGTTATCAATATTAAGAAGGATGGTAGGATAAGAATTTTCATTGAATACAAGGATTTGAATGTAGTATGTGTCATTGATCCTTTCCAACCCCCTTTACTAAAGAAATTTTGGAGGGAGTAGTCGGGCGTGAAGTCTACTCTTTCTTGGATGGGTTCTCGAGTACCACCAAGTCGGGATTTCAAAAGAAGACTAGATAAATACAACTTTCACCACTGAATGGGGAATTTTTTCCTACATGGTTATGCCTTTTGGATTAAATAATGCACTGTTGTGTTCTCGTGCATTGTGGTACAAGGATTTCAGGACTTCATCCATAACTTAAGGCTGATGTTTGAGAGATTTCATCAACTAAGGATATCCCTCAACATTAAGAAATGTGTCTTTGTTACTCCCTTTGGGACCCTTGCTAGGACACATTATATGCAAAGAAGGTTTGCTAGTAGATCCCACTAAAGTTACAGTTATTATAGGATTAGGGGAGCCTACTAGTCAAAGCACAATGCATGGATTCCTTGGACATATGGGGTATTACAGGAAGTTCATCAAGGGATATGCCAAGATCACCATGCCCTTGGAGGAATTATTAAAACACAAAAGTTCCTTTCATTGGGGAGAGGTACAATAGAAGGCATTTGACACTTTAAAGGATATGCTTGTCACAGTGCCCATATTACATTTTCCTTCTTGGGATAAGAATTTCCCCTGTACATGTCGATGCACGAGGGACAACTATGAGATTAGTGCTAGCACAATGGGTGAGGGAATTTTTGATCATCCGTTGTGCTTTACAAGTAGGAAATTGACACCAGTAGAGTAGAATTACACAACTACTAAGCGCGAAGCATTGTCTATGATGTATGTGATGCATTAGTTTATCTAGTATCTGTTGGTAACACCATTTATATTCTACACAAACCATATGGCATTGAAGTACTTAGTCAATTCTACAAGGGTGCATATGTCATTTGGTCCTTCTATTTCAGGAGTTTGAGTTCAGAGTGGTGGTGAAGCCAGGAAAAAGAAATTCAGGGCTTGACCATTTATCAAGGATTGACTCAGGAGAGGACGCACAAAGAATTGAGGATACCATGTCGATGCGCAAGAATCGTTTAGGTTGTGGCTGGTGCCCTTAGACTTGGAATATATCATAGTGTTTTTAAAAATAGGTGTGGCACCGAAAGGGATGAAGGCTCTGGAAAGAAAAAAATTAACAATGTGTGTCATACCTTACATGTTGATTAGTAGAGACCTCTATAAGTTAGGTTGTGATGAGTTTCTCGCGTCGATGTGTATTGGAGCATCAAGCACATGGAAATTATGGAGGAAGCGTGTGGTGTGATTGGAGGAGGAAACTATGTAGAAAATTATACTTTGCATGGAATATTTTATTAGCTGGGATGTGGTGGGAAACCATCTACAAAGATTTTATTGATTTTTGCAAGGCCTGTGACCATTTTCAAAGTGCCTTGCAAAACCTATAAAGAGAGATGAAATTCCTCTTGCGACCAATAAATAAGATCTTGAACCATTTGAAAAATGGGAAATCAAATTTTTAGGGCCAATTGTGCAAGTCGTGTGAAGGACTAGTTCACGGTATATCATCACTTGCACTTATTACTTGACATGGTGGGTAGAGGAAGCACCTACAAAGGATTGCTCCGCAATGATAACTACTAGATTTTTTGGGAAAACATAATCACTAGATATGGTTTCCCTTTAATTTTAACAAGTGATAGGGGTACACACTTCCTTAATGAAACAGTCAGGATTCTATTAGCATAATTTATTGTGGCCCATCATAAGACTACCCCATATCACCCTCAAGAAAATAGAACTATGAGGCATTTAATAAGATACTAAGTCACACGTTAACTAAGATCTATGATGTTGGAAGAAAAGATTGGGATGATAAGGTATCATCCATTCTATGGGCATACAGGACAACCTACAAAAAGGTTGAACAAGGCCACACCATTTCAATTGGTGTTTGGCGTGGAGGCTATTTTACCAGTAGAATTCATGTTACCATTGTTGTGTATAATGTGCGTAGGAGGGTTAGCTAACAAATAAGCACTAGAAGAAAGAATTGATAAGTTGATGCAGTTAGACAAAAGGTGATCATTTTCTAGATGGAGTCAGAAGATAGAAAAAGAAAGATAAAATGCATGGCATGATCATCATGTTAAGAACAAGAAGTTTGGTTGGGTAGTTTGTGTTGTTGTATGATTCCAAGTATCTCGTGCATTCCTAGGAAGTTGAAAGTCCATTGGTTGGGAGCTTACATCATCTTGTACATTCTTGATTTAGGCATTTTTTCAGTTACAAGCGCTGGATGGGACAAGGTTATTGTACAATAAAAAAGTGACATGTGAGCATGAGAATCTACAAGTAGCTCTTCTTCATACCCGACCTCCCGAGGTCATGCGAGATAGCTGGTGGAAATGGAATATATGTGGATACAGAACAACTAGTTGGGAAATCTTATATCCTTAACACGCAATAATGGAATCTGTGAATCTAAGGCAAAGAAAGATCTCCTAACCTGAATTGGTGTAATGGACTGCATTCGGATATAATAGCTACTCAAAGGCTCCAATCAATGTCAAGCTCTGCCGAGATCCTATCTATTGGCTGTTGGATATGTGAAAAATGGCCTGTAGGTGCTTCGTGTACATTTCTAGACAAGGTCATGGAAAATGTGAATGAGAGGTGAAGCATATTTGTAGAAACTATGGATGGTTTTCTGGTCTAGTCCAATTTTTTTGGATTGATTAGCTTCTATGTTTAATACAAAAACTACATTATGATATCGGCGGGAGTGGTGAGGATCTAAACACTAGTGTTCGTAAATTGGTGTCAACACTTAATTGACTTGCAAGCCCGTTGGGTTATGGGACCTGAGGATCAAAACCATGAGTTCGTGGTTTTGTGGACCTGTTATGGTCATGTGAAGAATCAATCTCTTCTTCTAACTATCCAATGGTTATAAGCCTTTTCAGCTTCTATGTTTAACACCAGGAGTTGTGTGATATTTTGAGAATACCTTACATGGGTTACTGGAAACTTGTATATGTAACCCGTGTCTATGTAAATAATAAGGTCTCTTGCATCTGGCTATGGAACTAATGGATCATAGCTAAATATTTGTTCTCTTTCGGGTTCTTGTATGGTCATGTGGATATCCTATCAGGGTAGTCTATAGTTGGGTTGACTTGACCAAAATGTGTATGCTTTGTCATCTTCAATATTCAGTTGTCTCAATTGTTCACTAATTGTTTGTTGATTTGTTGTCGTTTGAAAGACCTGAATCCTAAGCCCTTGATCTATATCCATTAACGTTGTGAAGAGATTCAGCTGAGATACTACCGGTTTGAATATGTATTCCCTAGGCTCTCTGGGTCCCGTAATTGTCATGTAAAAGATAACTTAACTGAAATGAGAAAATTAACCATGAAATATATATCTACAATATGCTTATATTTCTCTTATCTTTGTATTTTCAATTATGTGTTTTGAATGAAATTAAAAGAGCATCTATTCTAATGTATTCAAAAATGGATAATTAATCTAATAACATAATTAAAACAAGCAAGTAGCACAGGTATAGCTATTCACATGTGTAGTTGTAAATTTATCCTAAATATTTAAATAACTAACTTGTTTAATCGAAAGACTTCCAATACTACCTCGAAGTGAGGAATGAATCATAGTTTCTCGAAACTATCATTCCCCACAACTTCCCTGAAATATCGAAAGCAAGCTTTAAGCTTTGAAATGAAATAATTTTCTACTCTATTTGATATATTATAACTACAAATTTGATAGCTCAAACCTAGAGTGTATAGAATAGTGGTAAATCTAGTTGTGTCATGACTTTTCCCCTCAGTGTGATTTCCTCATTCCTTCGTGTTCTCATGAATATGGAAAAGTGTGAGTGTGATAGCATCAAGCGAAGAGAAGATACCGAATAATGGTAGGTTTGGATATAAACCGAATATAATGCAAGTAATAGAGGGATAGTGCAAGTGAATGAGAGCTTGACTATGTAATTCCTAGTAGGATTTATTGTGGGGATACAACATAAATATGCTAAGAATTCTGGGATCTATCTCTTGTGACAAACAAAACCTGCAACTCTAAGATGGATTCTAATCTAAAAATGAAACTACCTTATGCTAAACTGATTGTATGAGATAGCAATGAAGGCAAGATGAAAGGAAGAAGATCAAATGACCTCTAAAGTAGAAAGGAGAGACTGATAATTCATGCAAAATATAAAACTATTGAAACTCATGAAAGAACTTCAAACAAACTGAATAATCAAACACAGAAGGAGAGGGGCCATTTGTTTGAAAGCAAGTTAGGTATTTATAACATTTGCATTTACCAGAGGGTAAATCCAAATTGAACTCTTCTAATATTAAACAAAGGGAAAACACTATTTACTGGGTGGCCAAAACATAAATGCAAGCTTTAGTGGTTGAGGAATGCGGATAGAAATTTGAATTTTTATGTTTGATGAAATCGTCAGAACGTTCTAGAAAGCATAGCAGGCGTTGGCCACCTTGTTTTGGGTGGCGGTCACAGACCGCCACCCAGAAGGGCGAGTGGTTTTGTAACTTAAAGACAAAATGTAGGGAAAAAGGGGCAAAGACTAGAACAAAACATGCAAAATCTAGACAAGGCTTTCTAGGGTGCAAATGTACACTTGGCGAGCTTTTTGGATTCTGAACACCTTGTGAAGAGATCTAAATCATCATTGGGGTTTCTATAACCTCTTTCTAGTAGTATAGTACCTACATTTTTGGGTATGTACATATTTTCCCCTCAAAGAAAAGTTTTAGCCATGAAAAGGCATAAAATGGTGGGTCTCGAGTATGGTGGTCCCAAAATGGGGAGTTAGAAGCTATACCTAACACGCCTGTGTGTCGAAATGTCACCACCCAAATTCCCGCTATCTGCAAGATGAAAAGAGGACTCAAGTGCAGATAGATAAAATAGATTGAAAAATAAATACTAAATTAATATGAAATGAGGACTTACCATTTACGTGGGGATAAGAACTTACCTCCGTCGGCACTCTAACTCTGCATAAGAACACTCAAAACAAAATTAGAATACTATATATATGTAAAATGAACTCATTTTACTATTCATTTGTGCACGTGTCGATTTGGTGGTTTTTGAGCTCTGGGACCCACGGTGACCGTTTTTGACGAGAGTGTAGTCAAAATGTTCGTTGTGAGATCGTGATCATGCCTCCGAGAGTAGGATATCGACCTGCAAAGTCTCAGGTTAGTTCTCCTCAATTTATCATTTTTAAACCTAAAATATAGAAATGTTAAAATCTTGGTCTTGGGGGGATTATTTTTGAAAATGTTAGTTTTAAATGAGTCTCTAGGGGGGGTGCCTATAGGGTAGGTCTTTATTTCAGTTAAAATGGTGCTTTTTTGTTTTTTTTAAGTGTTTCTAGGGCTTTTGAGCCGTTTGGTGATTCGGGATAGGATCATGTGTTCCCTGCATAGAGCGGCGGTCAAGGAACCACCACCCCATGATGGTGATGGTTATGGGACCGCCACTTCATAAGGTGGTGGTTACATGACGCCACCTGAAGGTAGTGGTTAGAAACCGTTGCTCGCATAGGGCAGCGGTTTCAAAAGAATGCAAAAAGATGTGATTTTTGATTGTCTTTGCATTTTTGACATTTTTATATGTTCTTGATAATTTTTCTAGTTGGATTATGTTACTAACTTACTATTTTTCTCTATTTTTGGTGAATGCAAAAGAAGGATGATTACATTAGATGGAGCAGAGAGAGGAGTGTGATTGGCTCCCAACAAAGTGCTAGAGGCACTTACTCAGAAAAGTGGGATACTCTATAGAGGGTCGGGCATTTGGAGGATTACACAGTCCCTCATATTGCACTCTGCTAGTCACATATTGTCTAACTTATTTTCATACTGGGATGCAGATCAAAACACTTTATGATTTCCAGAGTCAGGGGTGAGTGGACCATCACCTTAGAGGACATTTATTGCATAATGGGGGTCCCATTCTTGGGAGACAAATGTCTCTCAAGATATCGCATCCAGATCTCGAGATGGTTTAGTGGGACCCCTACATGGGAGATGTTGTTGTCTACATGGGCTTGAAGAAGGGGGTGAAGTTCCATTCCATTGTTGATTATGACATCCCTGTGCTCTGTCAGGCATTATGGGTATATTGGCCTTGTGGTTGATTGGGGACAAGGGAGGGGATACTCTTTTATACTATTGGGCTCCTATTATTACACAGATTGAGGTGCATGGCCATGTTTACACTTGGGGAGTAGACATCCTTGGGACCACCTATCATGATTTGTATAGGGTGGTCAGATTACAAGGGCAGTCATTGAGTCACCCTACTCTAGTCATGAGTTGGGTGTATGAGTGCATCATTCCCTATGGGAGAGGTGTACAGGCAGAGGATCTCGGGGTTGTCAAGGTAGCGAGGTGGATAGGGATGACCGTACTTAGGATGCCACACCAGCTAGTGGCTTCTTTGACTACTGTGGACATGGAGGCCACTCCTTATCAGGCCATGGCAGGGTTATGGGGAGAGGAGACACACACATTGATTGCTTGCTATACTACTAGTCAGCTAATAGACAGTGATGGGGAAGTTAGAGATCCACCCCTTTGACAGAGTACCACAATACAGTTTGGCCTCCCCTATATTGATATGTTTCCTCCAGTGGGGCCAGTATATAGGTCTATTCGTGAGGCCAAGGGAGGTCCTAGAGGCCGAGGTTGGACTACGATCACTCCTAGAGTTCCCATTATAGCTAGGTGGGTGGTTCATGCCCGAGGGGTAGCCGGTGCTCCTTGAGCACCTTTACTTTAGATTGGAGCCGGTCCTGCTCATAGTGGAGAGAGCGATGAGCCTATTGATGTGGACTCAGACTCTGAGGAGTTCATAGGAGAGGAGACAGAGGAGGAGATGGAGGGAGGTGAGACAGGTGGGACGGCTGGGGATGATGAGAGTAACTTTGAGTGGCATGACACTCAGGATATCTTGAGGGCCGAGAGGGTGGAGGAGAGTGTAGAGAAGGTGACCCTGATCTCAGAGGAGTTTCCTTCTCGGGACATTGGGGAGATGATGAGTCCGTAGCAGGATGTCATTTCTTTCTAGATTTGGGGGAGGTTCCCATAGCTGGCAGCGCTGCGGTGGCAGAGTTAAGATCCTAGAGATCCCACCTGGAGGCTTGGAGATCCGAGTGAGTTACTACTCTTTTCTCAATTTTGTTTTAGTTAGAATTGTTTAGTTGATATTTCCCTTTTGTTGTTTCATTTATTTTTGACCTTATCTTGGACAATTTTCTAACTTGTTTATTTCTACTTTTTTATTTGTAGCGACTACTGAGGGATGGTGAGACTTGATTCGCCAGGTGTGTGTGGAAACTCTATTGCTCCCTTCAGAGGGTACTTGGGCCGAGCTTATTGAGGACGTTGGAGAGCCTTCAACAACTAGCTGACATACTGATGTCTTTGCCTTTCTGGAAGGTGGAAAATATCATGACCTCCCTTGTCTTGGGTTAGTTGGATATAGGACTATTGAGCGCTTGATGAGGAGGAGCTGTTCTCACAGTGAGACCACAACTACTGGCTGTGATCATTAGCTCGGTTCATTTAGAGTGTTGTCATAGTAGGATTCCTAGACGTGGTCATACACCATCTGAGGGATCCCATAGGGATTGAGAGATCATGGTGTCTTTTTGTAGTGATTTTTGGTCGGATGTTTATACGAGTGTTTTTGTATTTTCTAGGCTCATTGAGAATTTTGACCATGCCTAGTGCATGATGGCATTGTATATAAAACATGATTCATATATATATATATATATCTTTTGGATCTAGATCTTCTTGTATCTAGAATTTTGTGATTCGTTTCCCATGTGTATACTAGATGTTTTTAGAATATTTGTTTTTATATGCTTTTAGAATGTATGCAATGGATGACAAGTGATAACATAATGTTTCTCTTTGATTTGTTTTTTATGTAATGCTGATATGTGATGATGTAAACATATTGTAGTACCAAACTTTTGGCTTCTTTGGGCAATGTTCATTGCTTCTTCTTATTTTGGAAAAATGTGATGAATGTCTTAGTGATAATGAGATGAACTTACCCCATTCCTAACTCAAACTTGTGTACTTACTCTTACTCGAAACTACCACATAGTTTAGAATGCAACTTATTTTCCAGTTTATCTAGACTTAGATCCATGGATGGAAACTTGGTTGACAAAATCTGTTTTTAAGGATTTAATCTATTTGGAATTTGGATATTTAACTTAACTTAGTATAATTTGCTTTAAAATATTAATATTCACTGTTTGCGTGAATGGACCCCTATACCCTATCTCATGCTACTGGTAGGAAGCATGGGCTCATCACCAAAGGTAGGACATAGGCGAGTAAGGGCGCTTCTTTCCTTTCTCAACCTTGCATCACAGTAAGAGATGTGGGCTCATCACCGAAGGTTGGTGGGGAAAAGAAGTGTGTAAAAATAAAGTATTCTATTTGGTTTAGCATTTTGATTTAACTTGAAATTTTGGTTTGTGAATTTGGAGTATCCTTGTTTTAAAGAGATGTAAGAAGGATAGATGTGATAGCAAGAAGCTTCTAGAATAGACCGTAGGTAAGAACAACTTAACCAAGTAGAAAAGAATGAGTATGACCAAGTATGTCGGTCTTGGTATGGTTTTTGTCAAGACTTTGTCTATCGAATTAATGAAATGATTTTGGAACCATTTGATGATATTATGAAAATGAAGAGATATGATTTTGAATGTTTTTGCCAATATTTTTAGAAGTTTGTAATGAATTGCTTAAGAATAAGTTCCTTGACCACAATAGTTACGAAATGAGTGAACAAAATGAAACAACTAAGTGACTAAATGCAATGTAGGTAGATATAATATACGAATGGTGACGTTGATGCCTTATGCGTAAAACTATTTAAGATGTAAGGAATTGATAGTTTCATTGAATTCCTCACCTTCTAGTGTACACAAGATATATGCACCATTTCTGTAGTCTTTCATGACTCAGTATGGGCCCAACCACTTGGGCTGGAATTTCCTTCCTTTGGCGGTTTTCTTATCAATCCGGTTGTCTAGTCTCAAAACTAGATTTCCTCATATATTTCTCACTCATAGAACTTTTTGTTATATTTCTAGCACATCTAGTCCATGTAGGCTTTGTGCCTTTGTTTAGAATTCAGCCTGGCCTCATCAAGGATTTCTAGTTGAGAGAGGCATGCCTCTCTATAAGCTTCTTCTCCCAAAATCTCTTGTAATGAGATGTGGAGGCTGGCTATTTCGACCTCAAGCGGGAGAACTACTTCTACCCCGTATACTAATGAGAGAAATAGGTTGCCCCGTCGGTGTTCTTATTAAGGTTCGATGGGTCTACAAGGCCGGGCATAATTTTAAATGCCAATCCCATTTATTCTCCTTAAATGTTTTGAGGAGAATAGTCTTTAATGTTTTGTTTGTGGCTTCACTTGTCTGCATTGTCTTCGAGGGTAATAAAGAGAGGACGTATGATGGTTTATCTTGAATTTACTACATAACTCATGAATTTCATCATTCTTAAAGGGTGTGCCATTATCTGAGATAATGACTTGCAGGACACCGTACTGCAAAATGATTTGATTTAAAATAAACTTAGTGATTACAGAACCTGGTACATTGGTTAGAGGCATGGCTTCTACCCATTTGGTAAAGTATTTTTTGGCTGTGATTATAAAATTATTTCCATCTCATAACAAGGGAGAGAATTTCCCTATCAAATCTAGGCCCCACATGGAAAAGGGCCATGGGGTTGTGATTGGTTACAAAGGTTGTCTTGTGCTGGTATGTGAATCTCGTGGGAGAATTCTTGGCATTTATGGCACTTGTGCACAAACTCTACTACGTCATGTTCTAGAGTGGGCCAAAAATATCCCATCGATGTATTTTGTGAGTGTGGCATGACCACCAAAATGGCCTCCACATATCCCACTCTGTGGGATTCATACAAAATCATTCTGGATTCTTCAATGTCAATGCATCTTAAAATCATTCCATGAAGGCTTTATGATAGAGCACTTGTTCTAAGATAACATACTTAGCAGCGATAATGCATAACCACCTACTTTGTGTGATGTGGCACCTCTACGGATACATATGGTCCATGATAAAATTGACAATGTCAGTGTACCAAGGGCATGTAGAAATGGGGGTCTGGTTTCGACAAAGTATATGCACTCATCGGGAAATTCCAAATCTACCAGATCACCTCCATCTAACAGATTGTCAGCTAACCAGTCTATAATGATTTTTCCCTTAACGGATTTCTAGTTTACAAATGTTAATTCGAATTCACCCATTAAGGTTATAAATCATCCATCCTTTTTAGATAAAGACCCTTGCATGAGGAATGTTCGTAAGTGATCTGTCTTTACAATGACCCTTGTTTCTTGGTTTAACATGTAATGTCTTAAATGTTTTGTTGCAAAGACTATGGCAAGGCATTCTCTTTCTACCTGTGTATAATACATTTCATAATTAAGCAATGTACGGATAATGAAATAGACTGCACGTTCTCATTTATCATTGTCTTCTTGAGCCAACATGTAGGCTAGGGAGACATCATAGTGGCAGTGAATACAGGATCAAAGGATGATCTGGTCTAGGAGGCATTAATGTGGGAGGAGACAATAAGAAGCGTATAAATAATTCAAAGGCCTCGTTACATTCTTCTATCCAATCAATGCTATAATATTTATTTAGTAAATTGTTGATTGGGTGAACAAAAAGACTTAAGTCTAGATGAACCTTTGAATTGCACCTAGTTTCCCGAGAATGATCTGATACTAGACTCATCTGATGGTGGAATCATTTCAAGAAAAACCCAAATTTTGGTTGGATCGACATCAATCCCTCATGACGATATAATGTAACCAGAAGCTTGCCTCTGGCCATGCCAAATATGAATTTCTAGGTTTAATGTGATGCCATATTTGATCAATCATGAGAGAATGATACAAAGTACTTCTGGGTGATCACAACGCTTCTTGGCCTTGGCCAACAAGTCATCCACATAGGATTCCACAATTTTATGAATAAGGTCATGGAATATGTATGTCATTGCCCGTTGGTATGTAGCGCCAGCGTTCTTAAGACCAAATGGCATGACAACATAACAATAAGTTCCCCAAGGAGTTATAAACATGGTCTTGGCTTGATCCTGTTTAGATATTTTAATCTGATTATACCCTGAAAACCCATCCATGAGGGATAACAGCTCAAATCTAGTTGTTGCATCAATAATGATGTCAATGGATGGCAATGGGAAGTCGTCTTTGGGACAAGCTTTGTTAATATCCTAAAAGTCTATGCAAATGCGTATCTTCCCATTATTTTTTAGAACAGGGACAATATTAGATACCCATTATGAATAGTCAACTGGTTTGATGAATCCTACTTGGAGAAGTTTCATTACTTCTTCTTTTACCATGAGATCCACTTTTGGTTTCATTGGTCTTGACTTTTGTTTAATTAGCTTTGCATCTGGTTTGGTGACAAGATTATGTACCGTGATATGTGGTGTAATTCCTTCATTTCTTTGTAATTAAATGCAAAAGCCTTTTGATGTTCTTTGAGGATTTGAGTATGTATTTCTATCTCCTCTGGAGTTAACAAGGATCCTAACTTCAAAATTTTTGGTTCTTCCTCCATTCTAATGTTTATGTCAATTGTTTCTTCAATTAAGGAAGTGTTGCCTTCTTCAAATTCAGGTGGGGCTGGAGGTAGTTCCAAACTTTCTCCATTCTCTACCTCGTAGATATCAAGATCCTTTTGTGGAGAACATTCTATCATGGGATTTCCAAAATAGGAAGAGGAATGTGGGATTAGGGAAAGATCCACTATGTGATGAGCGAGATGTAGCTCCGCATAGGCATTTAGATATTCAAGAGTGATTCTATCACTATCAAAGTGATCCAGGATAGAAAACTCATTCTCAGCTTCTATATGTGTCAAGAGTGGGTTTGTTGGTATTTTACGCACCAATGGTTCAGTACAAAGTGATACCATGAAACTTATGTTTTCCAACTCACTGTTTGGAGTGAAATAGGAAGCTGAGGTTGCTATTGAATCTGTGAGAAGGTTCTACTCTTGTGGGATTGCTTCAATTGATATGAAGTTGAATCCTTTGGTCAGATCTAATACCACCATTTTATAGAGTTGTAAATGCTCAGCTCTAGTCTCATATACCTCAGAGACTTGGTTTGTAACTAGTTGCGAGTATCCTAGCACTCTAATGTTATCAACGCCCATCCTTTTGGCTATGATGAGGCCAAGGAGGAGGGCTTCATACTTAGTCCAATTGTTTATACACTCAAAGTTTAATTTAATGTCAAAAGGTAGGATTTTCCCTCGGGAGAAGTAAAGATCACACCTACCCCAGCTCCAAAGCGACATCTAGCTCCATCAAAGTGGAGGGTCCAATATTTTCTTGGAAAAATGGATGTTGGGACATCCCTCGGGTCTGTTTCTTCTACCTCAGTTACTTCTACCATACAAACTTCATCTGATGGAAGGGAACCAATTCCTAGGGTGTATCCCATACCCATAGAATCAAATGGTAGGAGAATGGGTAGATATTTCTCTAGTAATTCAACAATTTTTGTAGTAGTCCCTAATGATACCATTTCTATGACGTTAGTCTCATTTTTGAGTGTTGGAATGCCCTTGACTAGATTCATAATTTCTAATTGTGTTGTAGGTATCAATTTCTCTCTGGGTTTTAATTAATTGGTTTGCTAATTGACTCGTTGGGAGTTCAAATTCGAGTGAACGCCTAGTCTTTTCTTCAAGTCTAGTAGGTGTATATTGAATGGTTTTGGGTCACCTTATGCCACAAATATTTTCCCTAAATGTAAAAATCTTATTTTTTGGGATAGTGTGGAAGGGATTGCCTTCACGCGGTGTATCCATGATCGACTGACTTGGTCAAATATAAAGACCCACACCCATGACTCATTACCCCTCACACACCAAAAGCATGACAGCCTAATAATGACTTGACCAACCCTACCTGATCCCTCGGGAGAAAAGGAGGAAAGATGGCTATTTTACTAAAAATAGCCACTTTGACCTATCTCGCACGTCAGACATCAGTTCTACTCTAATTAAGACCACCATCGGTTCTTTGACCTAACCGACATCATGTAACCGTCATCGGTTCCCTGTTAATGACCTCCCTGACCAAAAAGAAAGGATCCGGGAATTCATTTGGGTAGAGAAAGAGAAGTGAAACAAGTAGAAGAGGTTGCGAGAGAAGAGCATCGAGGCGAAGGCGCAGGCGAGCAAGCTGGATCATTTGTCACCCTCGTTCAAGCATTGGAAAAAGGCGAGGATAGCTTCATCAGCTCGCTTTCCAATACCGGATCATCCCAACTAAGCCTTCTTGTCGCCACCACATTCCTTGGACTGTATCTTCATCGGGAACAGTAAGTATTATCTTGTAGTTCTTTGTTATCATTTTGCTTTAATTCATATTAAATGGGAACTGACCACCTTGAAAGGAAGTCTAATATTTCTGGGCCTAAGGCAGTTCCCTCACTTATTGTCTAACTAAGATCTGGTGGTCTTGTATTCTTACTTACAGGTAGTCCTTCCCAGACAAAAAGGAGTTCTTCACAATCGATCTGATCTCTCTACGGTACGCGCACACCTTCCCAACATTCAATAGGTATTCCTCCTAGCCCTAACCCTTATCTGTTTCTCAAGAGAATGAAAGGATAGAAGCAACTCTATTCAGAACAAAATTCTGTGCGAAACATTTTGGCATGCCCGGTGGGACCCATTTTGGGTTTCTTTCTTTCTTGCTTGCTTTCATATAGGGAGCATACTTGTTGTTTCTTTCTTCTAAATATTCACAAAATATTTTGTCATTTTGGTAAAAGAATTTGTCTTTCTTTCACATCTTTGCATTAGTGAAAGTCATCTTCTTTGCTTCATCGAATATCATTTTCGATTTGGGTTTAAAACACGTGCATCACATTCTTGCTTGTTGTTTTTAATTCTAGTGAACGTAGATTAAGTAACAGGTCGTACACGTGGGGGTGATATCCATGGTATTGATGAGAAATTAATCTTACTCTCACTGCACAACACATACCAAATCACATCATAATCAACACAACAGCTCAAACATCCCCCTTCCATGGTATTCCTCACCGATTGAGGTAGCCTATGAGCCAAAACAAACTTGACATCTCCCTTAGGTCTCTTGTTTAGGATTGACATCATCTGGCGTCTAAGGCATAAGCCCAAAGTGATTAAAACTAATCCTAGGGTTAGTCTATTGATTTGCTTGTGCATCTTGCTTGTTTTTAGTTCTGTTTCTCTATCATACTTTGTTTTGGTGATCACTTCAAATAGTTTGGTAGGTATATTAAGCATTGTTATCCCCAAACCAGTGACTTCTTACATCCTCTCTTTGCTTTCACAGTGACTGACACCGGTCCCATACTACCGACATCGGTTAACTGACCAAGCCGGTTACATTTTGACCGACATCGGTTATCTGACCGATATCGGTTACTGTGTTTAACAGTTCTTGACACACCAGCAACCTATCAATTCCAACATTTTGTTGTTGTTTTCATTCGGATTGATTAAATCCCTGTTGTGTCCTCTTTTCCATGGTTGTTATCACCTGGAAACAAGAAAGTAACCATGGTTTCACATGCTTGTTCCGTGCCTTTGCCTGAGTCACCCCCTTCGCATCCTATGGGGAATCCTACGGATACCAGTAATTTTCCCAAGATCCCTGTAGGAGATAAGGAATTTGCCAAATTTTTGGATGCTAATCCTAGCGCCGTACAATATTATTTGTCTCATACCCCTGACCGTACACCTGACGGTCAGCTCCTCGTTGGTATGCCTATTAGTATCGCCGCTCACTTAGCCCCTTCCCCACCTAATAACTCCGCCTCACCATCTTCATCCTTAGCCCCGTCTCCCAGCTCAGTGGCTTCGGTGGTTCATCTTTGCACCGATTGGTTTTCCTTTCGTTAATCTGGGACCCCACATATCACTACCATCCATTGACCCTACCTCATCTCTCTCACAGGTTGCCTCTTTCATAACTTGCTCTCTGCCACCTATACACATGAGCTTTCCCTCACAAGTTCCGCCCACCTTTTCATTTCCACAAATTCATCTGGTGGCCTCAACCTCTTATATAGGACACCCTTATTCGGCTGCCCCAACACATTCATCACCATTATCTTATCAACATTCAATCCCACCATTGTCTAGTAGCGGCTCTTGGACCGATCCTCCTCTTTTACAACATGATGACACACCATCATCTAACTTGACCAATGATTTAATCAAGCGGATGATGGACAAGATGCAAAATCTTGAGGCTTACATTTGAGGAAGTCGTAACACCACGACATACGAGCAAGTTTGTGGGAGCCTATTCATCCTTCTGTCCCCCTTCATACATATCCTCCTCATGGGAATTACAGAAATTTACTCGCTTTAATAGTAAGGAGGACCCTCAACAACACTTGCGATCGTTCGGACATGCTGCTTTATCGATTGCTCATGTGATGCCTTACTTACTCCGTACCTTTCCCATGTCCTTATCGGGACTGCCTTGGAGTGGTACGGTGCTTTAACTTGACATTCAATCTTCTCCTTTAACTTGATTAGCCCAATCTTTCTTGGATCACTTCTCCATCAATATTGCAAGAAAGTATCCATTACCGACCTCTATGCCATCGACAATTTGAAGATGAGTCTATCATCGCAGATTTCGTTGGACGATGGCGGGGCCTCATCACTTGACTTACTTACGCCTTACCTCGGGTGAGCTCATGAACTCTTTACGTGGGCTGTGCTAAACACATTTCTCCCACCCTCCAAATTCAAACTTTCCACACCTTTGATGAGGCCTTTACTATGGCTCGGAAACTAGAGATTCGAGCCTTAGGAGGAAGAGAAATTGAGGTTACGCAACAAAAGCTCAAATTTCGGACCCAAGACTCTACCACCAAACCCAACACCACCAATTCTCACACATCGGCTGCTTGAAATCAAAGGGTGCCGTACATGCGCATTGTGATGGTCAAATCTCAAAGCTTTATCAATACCCCGGCCGAAAGCCACCTATAAGTATAAAGTGAGCCCAACTATACTCCCTTGGGAGAAACTTATGGTGTGATCTTAGACAAATTGCTTAAAGTAGGAGCTATCACCTTGCCTCTGTTAAACCTCACTCGGGTTTGATTCCACCCTTTATTCCTTCTTGGTATAAAGAAAATGACTTATGTAACTTCCATCGCGTGAAGGGACACAGTCATAAAAACTGCAAGATGTTGAAAAACATAGTGCGAGGAAATGGTTGATGCGGGGATATAACTCTCGATAATCCTAATGCCCCGCTAATCAAAATTTAAAAATCTTCAACAAACCATTTCCAAACCATGCATCTATGATAACACAAATCAAGACACCTCGGCCGAGGAGAAGAGTGTGCATGAGATCCATGCGATTTTCAACTCCCGACCCGGGGCTTCCATTGAGAAATTTTGAATCAAGCTTCTTCACCAACGTGAGGATTTTCGCCCCCTTCTCCTTCATCGGGACAAGAGGACAGTCCGCTTTATTCCTTTACCCATAAAGGAATTAACCTTGAGTTCTCTTCTCACAAATGAACCTTCTTACACCACATCCTGCAAGATTGTGAGTGGATGTTATCTAACTTATCTATTTCCCAAACATCTCCTTCCACCACTCTTGCTGCTGCGAGAAGAAGGCTTGCCACTTTTGTCACCCTTAGAGGAGAAACCCCTTGAGCCTACATCACCAAACTCCTCAATCATAATGGATCCCCTCGAACATGCCCTCCTACCTATTAGTTCTTCATCACCTAAATCTTTCCAGGGACCGGTTGACCTCTTAGTACCCATTGATACGACGCCTCATTTACCCCCTGTATCACACCCACGAGTGGACCATGGAATCACTGACCCATCTCTCTTCCATACCAAAGTTCTGTTCACACGTGAAGAGTGTCATCCCTCGAGAAGATAGATGAGCCTTATGGGAGCGTTTGAGTACACCACTACTCTACTCAAATGCGGATGACTAATCCAGACACCTCTACCATATACCCAGAGGTGTTTCAAAAGCTCAAAATGCCTATGTCCTCACCTTCACCCCCTCATCTCTATCGAATCCCTCACCACCTCTATCAACCTAACCAAAGCCTTCCCTTACGCTTGGGACTTCACCGATTCCGGCACTGACACACCCACCTAAAGCGTTTAGATTTATCCAAAAAAATGCCGCCATCGATCCACAGGAGACGCAGACCCAATCTCCTCGAGTCAATCTATACCTCTTCCTGACTAAAACCCTCGCCCCCGATCACACCGTACTGATGAGGCTCGGCTGAGCCTTCACCATCACACCTACCTTCTATATTAGGGCCTCACCCCTCCACCTTGCCTCAATACACCTTGCCTCCCACATCTTCTTTAACATGACCTATACCTTTTGCACCCCTACAGACACTCACGGGCGTCTCAACACCGTCGCCCCAAGTATCTCACCTACCTGCCAACCCTAAGCAAACTCGATCATCGAAGGACTTGTTTTTGTCGCTCCTCTTTCCCCGTGGTTGTTTCCTACCACCACGTCAGCTGGGGCCTCATCATCTAACCAGCTAAACATAACTTCTATGTAGAAGAAACCACGCCTAGTTAAAACCACTCATCAAAATCCCTTGCCTAAATCACCACCCACCACGAACCACTCACCCAGACCTTACCAAAACAATAAAAAATCTCACCCACTCAATCAACAGCCTCATCTTCATCTGAATTTGACCCACTCAAAGGATCTTACTCCAAGATCCTTGATATGTTGGTAGGGGATGCGACCATTTCCCTACCCCCGCTCAGACTCTATGATCCATCTAAACCTCGACCTATAGGTTATGATGAATCTAAAATTTGTGCTTACCATCGCACACCAGGACACGATGTAGAAGGATGCAAAGCTTTGAAAGCCATCCTTCGCCAGTCACCTATCTCGGATAGACAGCCTAAGAAAGACAATTTACGGAGAGAGAAGCCCTTAGCTTCGATCCCTTCTCCTATACCACCTGTCCCCGCCTCGCCAAAATCTATCATCATTGCAACCCCACCTCTTGAGAACAATGACTTATCCCGCCATCTTCCTCCTCTCGTATTCATGAGATCAACATGATTAACATTGCTACTCGAGGTCAGAAAAACAATGGAAAAGCTAAAGAAAGCACACCTGCGGCCTCTCTTTCTCCTTCTGCCATCCCGATCGCACCACCACCTAAAGTGGTCATTCGTGGACACCTATCCCTCTCGATGGAGTTCCCCACCGCACCATGATCAAACAACTTCACCGATCTCTGTCAAAATGACACTCTATGATCTCATTGAACATCGAATCGCATCGACAAGCTTTAATTGAGATCCTTGAGGATAGAGGTCTACCTAATGAAACCTTGCCCGTCGCTTCCATTTTAACACCTGACCACGTCGCTTCTCTCACCAAACAACCTACCTCCTGACCACTTTTGTCCCATGCAGTGAAGCCGCTTCTTTGTCGGTTTTTACGAAGAAGAAATTGTCGTCTTTGGTGCGAGAAGATCTGATCCGCTCTTTTCATCTCGAAACTTACATCCGGGACATCCGGGTACGTCGTGTTATGATCGGGGGGTGCTTAGCCTAAACATCATCTCTTCCAAAGCCTTCCAACAGATGAATATCCCTCCTAGTTGCATGTGTGCCAACCCCACCATGTTGCGTTCATTCAACGATGCTATTACTTCTACCTTAGGCACCGTGATCCTTAACATTCGTGTAGGGCCACGTACCTTACCCGAACTCTTCTATGTCCTTGAGGGAGAATTCCAATACAACATATTGTTAGGCCGCCCTTGGATCTGGGCTATGGGATGCGTTCCCTCCACCTTACATAGATGCATCAAATTCGAGTATGAGGGGAAGTCATACACCGTCAAAGCTGACGCTTCCCCCTTTAAAACCTGTAATATGTTATATCACCCTAATGATGTGCTTGTACCAGTCAAGGCACCCATTGATCCATTGACCATCTACTTGACCACGCCTCACCATCCACCTTAACCACACTCACACCTTGACCAATGAACCCCTTTGCCGTGAATACCACTTCCTTCCCGCGGACAACATCCCAACTTGGACCCCTTGGTAGATGTTTTCATGCCTTACGCTAGGGAATACCACCTATCAACGTTAGCACCTTCATACCCCACAGGAGTATGGACAGTTACATGCACATCCTACCTACGACCGTCGTGTGGGGGAGGTGATCTCCTACGGACCACCTAATTGCCGCACCAACCTAACATATGGGGGTGTTGACACATCCTCTGTCACCCCTGAACCTCCCCTTGGTGTGGTTCCCTTCCAATCTGATTTTCGATATCTAACCAACCGTCATTTTCCCTCACCTTCTGACGTCTATGCTTGGAAGGGTTTTGGTTTTGGTCTTTATGAACAAGGCCGACACACGATCATTCCCGTAACTACCCGCAAACACAAAGATCGTCGTGGTCTTGGATTTTTTGAACCACCTACACTGAAGAAACCTCATGTCAATTGTATCCAGGAAAACAACGAAGTCACCCCTTAGAACCATCATCGCCCATTTTCCATCTTCACCCTGAGTCGATAGACCGGAATCTATCCCTCTAACTTTTTTTTTTTTCGTGAATGCTATCTTCTGGGTCCTCTCACTTATCAACGCGATAGTGAGGACCCATCTTCTCTCCCCCTTTTGTATCTAGATATGATTGAAGAAGATTCACCTTAATTAATGTTGTGGAGTGCCAGGATGATGACTCCATCCTCACTTACCTCGGTGCGGATGACTCTTATATTCAACGTGCCTTACCATCTGACACCCAAACTATGTTGAATGAATCAACTATAGAAATCAACATCCACACGGAGGATGATCCTCACATTCTAAAGATCGGACAATCTCTTGATGCATTAGAACAAGCCGCCTTCACTACCTTCCTCCGTGCCCGTAATCAAGCTTTTGCTTGGTCCTACGCCGACATGCCAGGAATCGATCCTGACATTGTTGTCCATAACATCACTCTGAAACCAGACTCTAAACCAGTTAAAAGAGCGAGAAAAATGCATCCACGCATTGCCCTCTTGGTGAAAGAAAAGCTTGACGCCTTCTTTTTGTTTCTTTCATCTTACCTATTGACTATCATGATGGATTTCTAATGTCGTACTGTCACTAAAGCGATGGGGGACTTGGATATATGCATGGATTTTGGGACCTTAACCTCGCTTGCCCGAAGGATGACTTCCCCTTACCTAGCATTGATCGACTTGTTGATCTCACTATAGAGCCATGAGATGCTTTCTCTCATGGATGGCTTCTCGGGATCTGATCAAATTTTGGTAGCCCGGCCGATCAACATAAAACCACCTTCATTACCCCTGGGGACCTTCTGCTATCGTGTCATGCCATTCGGCCTTAAGAATGCTGGTGCGACCTATCAGTGAGCTATGACTTATATTTTCCATGACATTATGCACACTATCCTCGAGGATTATGTCGATGATCTTCTTGGAAAATCCAAACATCGCAGTGAACATCTCGATGTTTTAACCATTATTTTCGATCGTTTGTTACAATACTGTGTTCATCTTCAACCAAAGAAATGTGTCTTTGGCGTCCTTTCAGGAAAACTCCTTGGCTTTATCGTCTCTTTGCGTGGCATTGAGGTCGACCCAGCTAAAGTCAAAGCAATCCTAGAAATGCCCCCACCCACTAACCTCAAACAATTGCGTAGTTTGCAAGGAAAACTCCAATCTATCCGGCGTTTCATTTCACAACTCTCGGACCGATGTCAACCTTTCCATCATCTCCTTAAAAAGACATTGTCTTTCAATGGAGCGAGGAATGCCACCAAGCCTTTGAGGCTCTTAAAGCTTATCTCTTGCAGCCACCGTGCTTATCCCACCTCAGGATGATCGCCCTTTCTACCTTTACCTTTCTACCACCGACCATGCTGTAGGAGCCATGCTCACACATCGTGACTCTGAGCATCGAGAACAAGTAGTTTATTACATAAGCCGTACTCTTGTGGATTACGAGACTAGGTATACACACGTAGAAAAGTTGTGCCTAGCCCTATCATTTGTGGCCACCAAACTCTGACATTACCTCCTGAATCACAAAACTTTTGTCATCACCAATGCTGACCCCATACATTACATTATATGTACGCCAAACCTCATCTAAACCACGCATCACCCGATGGCTTATGCTACTCTCTTGACCTCGACCTTGAGTTTGTACACCAAAAATCAGTCAAAGGACAAACTATCGTGAGACCAACTGGAAGCCCCTTTACAGGGAACAATTTACCAATTTTACTTTCCACTGATGAGCTCATCATGACTCTTTCACTCGGTGATGTGTCGTATCCAATGACCCTCTTCTTGATGGATCTAAATGCCGGCGCGGTGGAGGGGGTAGGCGTTGTTCTCATTCCTCTTGAAGGTGAACCTATGCCTCTTTCATTAGGCTCGATTTCCCTGCACTAATGACACGGTGGAATACGAGGCCCTTGTTTTGGGTCTCCATGTTGCGTTACACTTAGGTGTGAAGTCTATTAATATTTTCGGTGACTCTCAATTGGTAGTAAATCAAGTTACTGGCATCTACCAATGTAAAAATGAGGAACTTCAAAAGTACAAACATTACGTGGATTCACTTTTGACCTTATTTTCTCATTATTCTATCCAAACCATTCCCGCTCAACTAATAAATTTGTAGATACTATGGCTTGCTTGGCCTCACAAATTCCGGCCTCACCAACTGACTCGGACATATTTGTCTTGGTCAACAACTCTTTGCCCCATCTTACTTAGTTCGGATGTTTGTATGGTAAATAATGTATCTTGATTCGTAGGATACAGTATCACCAATTTCACGACTACCTTCTGACCTCTGTTCTACCCACGACCCTTACTAGTAATGGCAAGCGTGCTTTTCTTAAAAGTGTTTCTCGTTATGTCATCATGGGGGACTCCTCTCTAAAACGTGGCTTCGATGGTATCCTCCTTCCATTTGTCTAACCTTGGCAGTTTGAAGTCACTCATACCACCCAACAAATCCATGATGGACTTTGTGGCGGGCACTTTAGTGGCCTCGCCATGGCAAGCGGATCCTTCGCCTAGGATATTATTGGCCTACTCTCGATAAAGACTCTGCTGTGAATATGTTAAGCGTTGTGTTATGTGTCATGACAACATGCCAACCTTCAACATACTCCTAGCCACCCGTTACGAGTCGCACGAGATCTTTGGCCTTTCTCTGATGGGGTTTAGACCTTATTGGTGAGATTCACCCACCTTCTTTGCAGCATCACCGTTGGATCATCACGAACCGAATATTACACTAAATGGGTGGAGGCCGTTCCACTCATTTCAACCAAAAAAAAGGAAAAAATCGTTGAGTTCATCAATCATCACATTATCTGTCGTTTTGGTGTTCCTCATCGCCTGATAACAGATAATGGAAAATCTTTCAAAAATAAGTTATTCTGAAGACCTTTGTGACAACTTTGGTATCAAACTTAGCTTCTCGTCACCCTACTATCCACAAGCAAATGGACAAGCTGAATCTTCTAACAAAACCTTAATCAAAATTCTCATGAAAGTCGTTAACGATTCTAGGAAAAACTGGCATGATCACATCCCCTTTGCCCTTTGGGCTTATCGTACCAGCATTCGTACTTCCACTAATGCCACACCATTCTCTCTGGTGTATGGTACTGAGGCTATCTTGCCTCTCGAAATACAAATCCCTTCTCTCAGAATATCTCTTCAGGATATTCTCTTGATGATGACTTCGCGAGAGCGGTTAGCCCAATTAGAGCTTCTTGACGAGCGTCGTCTTACAGCTCTTGACCACCTTCAAATTTATCAAAAGCGCATTAAGCGTGCTTATGATAAGTGAATTCATGAGCGTACCTTTAAGATTGGTGATCTTGTCCTCAAAGAGAATCAACATGTAACCAAACTAGAAAAGAGCAAACGTGGAAAATTTGCTCCTAATTGGATTGGGCCTTACATTATCACTCACACCTATGGATCAGGTACTTATCGTTTAGCTTCAGCTTAATGGTAAACCGAGCCTGAACCCCTTAATGCCTTGCATCTCCGACCATTCTACTATTGAATTTAGTGTTACATCACTTCTTATCTACCTTGCGCTCGTCCCTTGAGCTCATTTACCACCTCATACACCTTGTTTCGTGCATCTCAAAATGGAATCAAGCTCACATGGTTTGATCATCACCTCCTCTTAAAGATGCCTTCCCCTTTTTAGTCTGGTCCATGACTTAAAAGTATCAAAATAACAAGTTCTCAATTATATGATTCTGGGATATTCTTGAGTCAAACTTCCTGCAAAACTAGATGCTTCATGTCAAATGGACATCTAGACCTCTAAGCTCTAAACTAGACTATTCCCTCGAAGAGGAAGCTATGTGTAAAGCACATCTGTTATTATAACTAGAATTGCTCCCTCGAAGAAGGACAGCTATGTGCAAAGCGCATCATGCTACTATAAGTAGTTGCTCCCTTGAAGGACAACTATACAAAGTCAGCCTCTATCGAAGCTTCTCGCATTGATCGACCGTGAAGACCTCAGAAACAACAAAATGCATATCCCATATAGACTTCCCGCATCGATCAGTCTATATCCAGAAAAATAAAAGTAGTATTCAAAAGCACTTTTGAGTCATGGACTTGTCTATTTAGGTTTGGATCTATTTCGTCAGAATAATCACCTTATAACAAGTCCTCTACGCCCCAGCTATACCATCCACCTCACCTCACCATTCTTCACAATAACAAAACTCAAGGGACGTGACGTATATCCGATATATTGTGATTATACAACTCTTTTCACCTATCGACTTCTCGCCTATGCAAGGTACCTAGAGATTCAAGCTCATCCTATGATAATACGTGATTTGTTTAGCTCTTTCCAACTATGGGACATTTTTGCCTCTTTTACCCGAATCTAGGATTATATGTTGACCTTAATCAGGACACGGTTCCCTAATGCTTGGGTAAGCTAACCCTCGCTTCACCTATACCTTACCAACTCCAACAACCTTACCCTACCAATATCAAAATTTTTACCAACCAACAAATTGCCTAAACCATGACCAAATTGCCTAAATTCATCTCTCCTGGTCTAAGGGAGAACTACATCGATGCGAGGCCCCTCCTTGCTTTGTGCAATGGGCTATGTAGGCAAAGCACTTAGGAGACATGGGGTCTCCCAAGGTTAGCTCGACCATCCCCTACCATAACCTATCATGTGTTGTGTTTTGCTTAAAAATATAAATGTTTTCACATATTTATATTGATAACACTCACTTTTGTCCTTTATTAATCAAACATTCAAAACACAACCATTTCTTATTATTATCATCAACTCAAAATCAACATACATATTCAGTTTTATTTAGATGTTAAACAAATACATCTTCTCTATCATCGACACGTGCAGTCGGTTTCCTCATTTATTCTTCTACCCCTATAAAATTCACGTAGGCCCCGCGCCTCATCCGAACTAGGTAGTGATGGTGATCATCGACGCCGCTCACCTGGCCTCTCCATCCTCAAAGGGGCCACTACTATTGGTTCCTCCCACTGATCCACCAATCTCTCCTGTAACATACGAATACGCCCTCTCGCGTGGAGGAATCTTGCCTCTAGTCTCTCCACTCATGACTGTGAAACCTCTAACAATCCGTTGTCTCATTCACCTGTGTTTGAAGCTGGTGAACTAAACCCTACAGGTGGTCTCTCTCCACTGTAATCACAGCTATGTCAGGATGATCGGCCCTCTCACGTGTACCTCGCAGCTCTGCTACCCACCATAATCTATAAGACTCTGTCACTCCTGCATCCATTACCTGCGATCATTTGCTTTGTCTCTCTGGTCATACGGAAGTGTCGGTCGTGGAGGTGAGAAGGGTGCCTCGGTGTCGATCCTCCTGTATGGTCTATGAGCCATGGGTATATCCTGAACAAATCCAAATTGTCACCACACGTGATCTAGAGGAATCCTCTCGTACTCACCTGGCCTGTGTCCATGATCCACCTTAATCGCTCTACACCCCTCAAATCCTCGGCTATGTTTCCGTCACCATGTAGTTTCCCATACGGTCTCAATGGAATATCCATGATAAATCGTCACCATCTCCCACATCTACCTATAATACTCGGCGTCATCTATCATGGTTTTGGCTCTTGCCTCTTGCTCTGTCTGGACCCATCATCTGAATCCCAACCTCTGCATTCCTGTCTCTTCTCCCTGGATTGGTCGGCCTATTGGTCACACACACACAATGTGCTCATAGGCCCAACAATGTAATAAGTATGCACAATCCAGTGTAGTCCTATGATTTTTCCTGCATGCCCATAAACCCCTGTATAGCTCCATAAGATATGCAGGTGCCCATGTGAAAGTAATGCTACCTTCTATCATCTCACGAATAATACACATCAATGATTTCGGAAATCTTCCCCCGTCCACTCTAGGTAATGCATAATACCCCACCGCTATCATTAATACCCATTACCCTTGACCTTGTTGCCTCGGGGTGTGCATAAACATTATACCATAAGTGAATGTCAAACCTCATTTGTGTCAAATCTCGTGTGGCTAGACCAAATCTTGCCGTTATTGCTGCCGCCACGTTAGGCCCCTTGCACGACTAGCTACATTGGTCTTCTTGTAATTGGTGGGAGTCTCAAATTTGGAACACATCTTCTAACATCTTGTCATCTCCCCTGTTGGCGGATAAAGGTATTCTTTTAGGATTCCATCTCTCGATCAGCGCTGCTGACATAGCATGATTACGTGCGATCCGTGAATAATAGCGGATTCGCTTAACCCCACATGGTTTATTAATGCCCACTCGGTTGGTGTTGTCGCTCGGACCCGTGACAACAAAGTTGGCACCTATCATTCATCCTCAACCCCCTACCTATGCTGTACATTGCACACATTAAACCAACAAACGACAAATCAACAAATAACTTCCAGCGTGTTTTTTTATCGCGATCCACAACTTTTACGATATCGATTATCGATATCGGTTATAGAAAACCGATACCGGTTACCTAACGATACCGGTTATTCTAAAGCGATATCGGTCCTTTGTCAATTCCAACCACCCGTCAAAAAAAAACACCACCTATGATAACTTTTGCGCTCGTTTTCCCTCTCTCTGTACCTACGCACATATCTCAACACACTGATTACCTACCCTCTGACACTCACCCCATCCCAAACCTTTTGCCTATCACCTTTCTTTTTCATCTCTCTACCCACTTACCTTCCCCACATCCATATTCATAACCATGCAAAATCTTTTTAACTCCCAAAAATCATATATACCTCTGGGATGCGGCGGTTTGAGGTGGAACTATCTTCCCTCTCCTCTCTGCCCGCTGGATGCTTCTCCTTGTTTAGCCATGTTCACCACCCTCTTCACTATTACTTGCCTTTACGCCTTCTTACTCCAAGCTCATGATCACTTTACTGTCTCTTTCCTCCTTATCACTCAATTCTCCCATGTAACTACCTGTATGGATGATAAAATGACCTCGCATCCTCATATTTAACATGTTGCATGCTCTAAAAATAAGAATCTAAAATTGCCTCTGACTTTTTCTATTTTTAGAAAAGCTTGTTTTAACATAACCGATGTCGGTTATATAGCGATATCGGTCAAAGCGTAGCCGGACATCGGTTATCTAACCGATATCGGTCAACCTATACCTATTTTGATTATATCCAGGCCTTCTATTTGTTTTTTGCAAAATTTTGGTGGCGCCCGCCTCTTTTCCCTGCATAATGACATCACTATCAACATCCATCATCATACTAAACATCAATATTTCAAAACATATGCATATCATTAAAACATCATCAACATCATTTATATATACATCACAAACATTCCAATACCATCAACACAAAAACATAAAGCATTATAATATATGCACCAAATCCACAATTACACACACCATATGGATCAACCTCATCATCTATATATATCATCAAAACAATGTTACAATATACAAATTGCCTGCATGGGGCCTCTATCATCAAACCAAAAATACAAAGTCGGCACATGTAGGCCCTTTGTCTCTGTCAAAATCTCATGACTGGCTCATGAGCTGGCCGGCCTCTCATGTCAAAAATATGGCGTCGCCGCCATGTAGATGACATATCTATCAACATGTACTACAAAAGGTTTTGACCTCGGGCCGGTATATATAACAAACATGAATACACCAAATGAGCTCACTAACCACGATAGGCCTCATATACACACTCGGTTCCACAGACCGGTGTCTCTATACCAAAAAAACCCATCTCTGCTCCTGGGGTGACTCAGCTCTCTCCCCCTCCCTCGGCCTTTCTCTCGGCTGGCCTACCTTTTGGATTTCGCCCCTACCCTCTCCTACCCTACCCGACATCTGACCCTGAACCAGTGGTGCATACCTGTCACCTCCCCCTGACGGGATGTCTTAACTCGTAATTGCATATGGTATACCTCGATAGTCGGCCCGGTACCATCTAGTACATCCATGATAATATCAGGCCTCCGCTCTCGCCTCCATGTACCCGGCCCCATGCCACCATGGTGGTCATTTGGTCCCCAACTCCTAATATAACTGGGCCCACCTTAACACACCTACCGACCCAGAGGCCCTGGTGGTGGTGGGTGCCATCGAGCCTGACCATAGGGCCCTGCCCGAAGGCCGGCTGGCGGTTACCATGACCAGGACCTTGCCATTGAGCCATCCTTGGCCCGTCTTTAGTTGTGACCATACCAATCGGCCCTGCCCGGCCAACCAGATCCGGCCCGGATCAGCCGCAGCCATACAAATCCCCTTTTTCTATTTTTAACCCATCACCCATCAACCCTGATTACCTAAAAAAACTTACCCAACCCGACAATTGGCTTACCTAACATATCTACCCACTCCATTTAAGATTTACCTTCATTTATTCATTATTTTATCACATTTTAGATTCCTACCCCCAAAACCCACATGCCTAGCTAAATTCATCATCCTTCACATCCATAGGGATTCTCCGAACCCAGTGGGTCGACAATCGTCATGTGGTGGGATAGGTGGTGGTGGTCACTCCTCCCAGGCACCTCCCTCCTCCATGGGCTCCAAAGGAGGAGGCTCATCAAACTCTGCCGTGACTCCAACCGCCACCAGTAACTCCCTCCACCAAGCGGTGCCAAACTCAACCAGAATACTCCTGAGGAAGTTTGCCTATCATGCCCTCCTCCGAGCTAGTCCAATCGGCCACAACCGTTGACCTCAAAAAATTCAACACTGGATCCAAATCGTTGGTACTCAATCCTGACTCATGATACTGAAAATGACCTTTGTATTTTTTCTTTTTCTAGATTTTGACCTCTAACGATATCGGTAGTATGGCCCACCCTAAAACCGATATCGGTCATCTAGCAGTTCACTGATGGCGGTCATAGCTGATTTCCCGATAAATCGGTGACACCCAGTTACCTAATTCTGTCCTTAGGAGGGTACCGTGAATTCTATTTTCTCACCCATACCAACCTTTTGAGTGCTTTGCTAAATGCCTTATTTTGAATTCATACCCGACAAGGTGTAACCATTCAATTGCGAGCATATCCCAAATCACCGATCATATGGCCCAGCCCCGAGGTTTGGATAAACCTTATTGACCTTTGCCAATCAATTGATTTAACAACCATCTCATCAAGGCCCCGACTCACCCAGGCTGCCGCAGGCGTGACCTCCGGCCCGACCCGAGAGGCCAAAAAACAATCGGCTGACCAAGGCCGCATCAATCACTTGGCCTGACCCGAGGCGCAACAAACCAATCGGCCTCGACCCCGGGAGAGCGCATGACAAATTTAGCGGCCCGACCCAGGCGCATGACCCATCACTTGGCCCGACCCGAGGCCTGACCAACCAATCGGCTGACCCCGGCCTACGCAATTAAGTACCTCGATTCGAAGCAACAAATTACGATTCTATCCACCCATAATGTAGTTATTTGTTTGATCGAGCTCACCTATTCGTGTTTTAGCATGACTAGGATACTTGAATTGATCACGACCACTTTGCTAGACGAGACCGTGACGTTTATCTCAACCAAACCAACCATTTGAGTGCTTTGCCAAACATACCTAAACATTCGGTACCTTACCGTTATATCCCCTGGAGCTACTTCCTATGCCTTGGATACCAGGATTATATCAACCTTGTTTGGATAAACTATCGACCTTTGCCTATGAATTACTTTTTTGCTCTTCAATTCGTGTACCCTGGTCGCACTACTGCATTTCAACGTGCGTCTGCCTCCTTGAACTTACCCCACCATCTTACCATCATCTCATCATAATTCACCCTTTATCAACCCTATCCCTGATTTCCGTCACCTCAATCGTGATAGATTTGAGGGGATTACCTATACCCTTAAGCGGGCAACCACTTTTTATTTTGTCGGTGCTGACTTTAAAATACAAGCTACACATGACAACAAGGGGAAAATGTAGACACCAAATTTGGGTCTTACGACGCCCTTTACCCCGTATCTCGTCCATGACCTAACCCTACCTCACCACCTAAAACCTTACACACCTAATGATTTATTAATTACCTTATAATTAATAAATCCACATCTCAAACCACGCCACCTCATCTCGCCACCTCACCATGACCTAGCCCTAACCTAAACCAACCTAATTAAGACCTATGACTTGGTCAGACCCACACCCATGACTCATTACCCCTCACCCACACCAAAGCAAGCCTAATAATGACTTGACCAAGCCCCTGACTGATCCCTTGGGAGAAAAGGAGGGAAAGATGGCTATTTTACTAAAAATAGCCACTTTGACCTAAGCAACATCGGTTCTACTCGACCTGCCGTCGGTTACGTAACCACCATCGGTTCCTGTTAATGACCTCCCTAACCAAAAGAAAGGATCGGAATTCATTTTGTAGGAGGAGAGAGAAGTGAAACAAGCGAGAAGAGGTTGAGAGAAGAGGCATCGAGCAGAAGCTGGCCCGAGCAATTGGATCATTGTCACCTCATTCAAGCATTGGAAAAGGCGAGGATAGCTTCATCAGCTCACTTTCCAATACCGGATCATCCCAACTAAGCCTTACTTGTTGCCACCACATTCCTTGGACTGTATCTTCATCGGGAACTAGTAAGTATTATCTTGTAGTTCTTTGTTATCATTTTCTTTAATTCATATTAAATGGGAATGACTGACCACCTTTGAAAGGAAGTCTAATATTTCTGGGCCTAAGGCAGTTCCCTCACCTTATTGTCTAACTAAGATCTGGTGGTCTTGGGTAGTCCTTCCCAGACAAAAGGAGTTCTTCACAATCGATCGATCTCTCTACGGTATGCGCACACCTTCCCAACATTCAAGGTATTCCTCCTAGCCCTAACCCTTATCTATTTCTCAAGAGAATGAAAGGATAGAAAGCAACTCTATTCCGAATGAAATTTTGTGTGAAATAGGGTGATGTTAATTAAATGACCAAGGCCTAATGCTTACTAAGAGAGCAGCCCTATGGGTGGGAGAATTCTTCAACAAATCCAAGAAGGAAATATGAGAGAAGGTCTTTGTTAAGTCATTAATTAAATCATAAGTGCCTATGGGTTTTACCAATGTTTGTTGAATGTTTTCTGGTTCTAATGGATAACTTGGAACTAGTTGAGAAGAATAATCCCATGTTCTTGTTATGGTTTTATGGGTAGCTCAGTATCTAACTCTACCAGGCCAACTATCTTGGTTTGTGGCCGAGTCCCTAATTGGGGTGCGACCGGTGGATTTAATGAAGTTGAGGCTTCATGATCATTATTTCCTATCATGACACCCTTGTTCGTCCCATTTGGATCTAACCTATTATTGTTAGAGTGATTTGGGAGCGGGTTGTTAAAGATTTTGAGGGGTGCATTTTGAGGGGAGACCACCCCTGTGTAAGTTTTTGGCATGGGTGCTGGAATTTTCTAAAAACATGTCTATAAAGAGTTGTCTTTGGTCTTTGGAAAATGCATGAATTTATTGTAGTCACGAAAAGCTCTAGTATCATGGCCTTGAATCTTGTGGAAACCACAATACAAGTTGGGATTATAGTTTAGAGGTTGTTTATTTGAAACTTTGTTGTGGCCCAAAATTCCGATAAGGTTTCCAGTTGTTAGAGTTAAAAATTTGAGGTTGTTTCCTTTGGTTTTTAGTCTAATATGCGGTTGGGTTTTGATTTGGGTCTTGTTTTTGGATTTTCCATTATTGTTGTTGTTGTTTTCATGATGGACGATTAAAATCCACCGCATTTATTGTTGGAGTAAAGTTGTTATTTCGTTGATTATTAAGCAGTGGCGAAATGTTTATGATGTTTTCCCTTTTAACTTGGCCGATTCTCCATCTATTTGTTACCCCATAGTTTTTGTTAAGGATTTTGGGTCCTTGATTGGTATTGCTAGAATTAGGATAGGTCGTAGTGTTTTTATTGGGAGTGATTAATTTCTCATTTGTTCCATATGTCTTACGACCACTATCTATTGCCACTAGATCTATTCGGAGAGAACTCTCAAGTACTTCATCATAAGTTATTAGTGGGAACTTCTGGACTTCTTCCTCTATCTTTCGTTGAGGGAATGAAGGAATAAATCACATAGTTCCATCTGATCCATGTTTGGAGAAATTTATGATGAGTAGAGAACCGTATGCCATCTTTGAATAAAATAAGAAACAAATTCATTATGCTCTTGTTTAATACGTAAGAATTCCCGATTCTTATTCTTAATAATTTGTTCATGTCAAAAGATTTGATAAACTCCAACACAATTTGTTTAAATGAGTGTATTGAGGCTTCAGGTATTTTATAAAACCAATAAAGGGAAATACCCTCTAAGGTTTTAGGGAATATCTTAGCAACAACCCCATCCCAAGGGAATAATTCTCAAATGGCCGTGGCATAGGCCTTGATATGTGCATTTGGATCTACCTCCCCTTTGTATTTGGGTAAATTAGGAAGAGGTATTAGAAGCATGACACTTTGTATGGTGAAGTCTAGGGGCTCTTTTAAATATTCTGAGTAAGTCCCTACTACATAGGCTTCGACCATTGATGGTGCCTGCAGAGGGGGTAGGGGTGGCATGGGTTGTTGATATGGTATAACATATGTATTTACAGGGACATAAGGATATCCCTGTGGTTGAGTGAACATCTTGGGAGAAGAGAACATGTCTCCCTATGGTGATTTTGAATAAATGTTTAAGTAGGGAGGAGCATTTCTCTGGTATGGATTGTTTGGTGCTAATCTGGGAGGTATCATACTTTTAACTAGAGCAGCATTTGAAAACACGGTTCTAGTTGGTGTTTACTGCTAATAGTTATATGAATGCCGAGGAGGCGTACCTAATGTACCTATTCCCGTGAGGAGGTCAAACATGTTGGGATGATGTGGAGGGTTGGGGATTCTCGCTTTTGAAATATAAACTTTGATTTACTTAAGCAAGTTCTAATCCTCTAACCTTTCAACTAAGGTGAGATGACTTCGATTGGCGAAGACACGATGTTTTTCCTTAATGGCTGTTATTGTACACCTTGAGGTTGTAAAGGGGGTATGATACCCTACTATGAATTGATCATTACCCCGCCAAGCTTCACCGAGAGTATTTCCCATAGGAGGAGGAATGGGGTGTTTTCTTGGAGTAGGGTATCGGGTTGTGTTTGCAAACTCCCTATAGGTGGGTACATGTTTTGGAAGCATTGTTCTCTTCTAGAGTAGCATGCCATATACTCCTCATATAAAAATGGGAGTGGATTTGACTGCCTACTAATTTATGATCCGAACAAAACCCGAGGAGATGAAGTAGACTTTATATTAAACGTCATATTGTTAGAGCTTGAGGGATCTGGTTGTTACATTTGTGCAAGCTGATCAAACTCCTCAATTCAGAATGAAGAACTAGAGCTAGTTCTTTGAGGAGGAGTTTTTGACGACAAGTAATTACTTAAATAGTTGTCATCCCATGCAGAAAGCGAGGGTGACGGTTGTCTATTTGTTTGACCGTAATGCACTTCGAGACCTGAGAGAGGTTTGCCATATGCATCGTATCCCGACATATTTAGGGGGTATATAAATACCCACATAATAATGGGAAAGAGTGAAGGTGGATGAAATAAATTAAAATAAAAGGGGAACAATTGTTTGTTTCACGTCGAGTTCACCAATTTTGTACGATAGAAAAGTGACATGTGAGCATGAGAATATACAAGTAACTCTTCTTCGTACCCGACCTCCCGAGGTCTGTGCCGAGACAACCGATGAGAATGGAATATATGTGGATATAGACAAACTAGTTGGGCAATCTTATATCCTCAACACGTAATAATGGAATCTGTGAATCTAAGGAACAGAAAGCTCTCCTAACCCGAGTTGGTGTAATGGACTGTTTGATATAATAGCTATTCAGAGGCTCCAATCAATGTCGAGCTCTCTCCCAAGATCCTATCTATCGTCATTGGATATGTGGAAAATGGCCTGTAGGTGCTTCGTGTATATTTCTAGACAAGTTCATGGAAAATTTTAATGAGAGGTGCGGTGGATTTTAGAAACTATGGATGGTTTTCTAGTCTAGCCGTAAAAATTTGGATTGATTGGCTTCTATGTTTAATACGGAAAACTACGTTATGATATCTAGCGGGAGTGGTGAGGATCTAAACACCGGTGTTCATAAACCAAAGTGTCAACACTTAAGCCGACTTACGTGCCCATTGGGTTGTGGGACTCGGGGATCATAACCATGAGTTCATGGTTATTTTGGACTGTTATGGTCATGTGAAGAATCAATCTCTTCTTTCGACTATCCAATGGTCATAAGCCTTCAGCCTTCTATGTTTAACACCAGGAGTTGTGTGATCTTTTCATAATACCTTACGGGGTTCTCAGTAACTTGTATACGTAACCCTATGTCTATGTTGAGCAAGGGTATCCTCAGCATCCGGTTGTGGAACTAATGGATCATAGCCAAATATTTTTTTCTCTTTCGTGCTCTTGTATGGTCATGCGGATATCATATCATGGCAGCTGACTCATAGTTGGGTTGAGCCGACTTCACCAAAATCAGATGCTTTATCGTCTTTAATATTCAGATGTCTCAATTGTTCACTAATTGTTTGTTGATTTGTTGTTGTTTGAAAGATTTGAATCCTAATCCCTTGATCTATATCCATTAACATTGTGAAGAGATTCTCCGAGATACTACCAGTTTGAATATGCATTCCCAGGCTCTCGTGGTCCTGTAATTGTCATGCAAAAGATAACTTAATCGAAATGAGAAAATTAACCATAAAATCTAGATTTACACTATGCTTATATTTCCCTTATTTTTGTATTTTAAATGATGCATTTTGAATGAAATTAAAAGAGCAGCTATTCTAATGTATTCGAAGATGGACAATTAATCTAATAAAGAATTAAAACAAGCAAGGTAGCCTTTGGTATAGCTATTCACCTTTGCAGCTTATGAATTTATCCTAAATATTTAAATAAATAACTAATTTAATCGAAAGACTTCCGATCCTACCTCGAAGTGAGGAATGAATCATAGTTCTCGAAACTATCATTCCCCACAAATTCCTTGAAGCAATATCAAAAGTAAGCTTTCAATCAAATGAAATAATTTACTACTCTATTTGATATATCAGTAACTATAACTTTGATAGCTCAAACTTGGAGTTTACGAATAATGGTCAATCCAATTGTTTCGTGACTTGTCCCCTCAATGTGATTTCCTCATTCCTTCATGTTCTTGTGAATCCAAAAAGTATGAGTGTGATAGCGTCGGTAGAAGAAGATACCCAAACAATGACAAAGTTTGGATATAAACCGAATATAATTCAAGTAAGAGAGGGATAGTGCAAGTGAACAAAGCTTGACTATGCAATTCCTAGCAGGATTTATTGTGGGGATACAACGTAAATACGCCGAGAATTCTGGGATCTATCTCTTGTGACAAACAAAACCTGTAACTCTAAGATGGATTCTAATCTAAAATGAAACTACCTTATGCTAAACTGATTGTATGAGACAACAATGAAGGCAAGATGAAAGGAAGAAGATCAAATGACCTCTAAAGTAGAAAGGAGAGACTGATAATTCATGCAAAATATAAAACTATTGAAACTCATGCAAGAACTTCAAACAAACTAAATAATCAAACACAAAAGGAGAGGGGCCATTTGTTTGAAAGCAAGCTAGGTATTTATAGCATTTGCATTTACTAGAGGGTAAATCTAAATTGAACTCTTCTAATATTAAACAAAGGGAAAACACTATTTACTAGGTGGCCAAAACATAAATGCAAGCTTTAGTGGTTGAGGAATGCGGATAGAAATTTGAATTTTTACGTTTGATGAAATCACTAACGTTCGTTAAAGTGCACAAATGACCTTCGCCGCATAGGAGGTGGTTACTGTGACCACCACCCTATCCTCGGGTGGCGATGACATTAGGCCACCACCTAAAGCGGGGTGGCATAACTATAACTTAAAGATAAAATGTAGGGAAAAAGGGGTAGAGACTAGAACAAAACATGCAAAATCTAGACAAGGCTTTTCTAGGTGCAAATGTAGACTTGGTGAGTTTTTCGGATTCTAAACACCTTATGAAGAGATATAAATCATCAATCGGGTTTCCATAACCACTTTTCAATAGTATAGTACCTAAATTTTATGGTAAACGTGGTAGCTACTAAAGTCACTCAATAAGAGTAGTGAAGCCCTACTATAAATAAGTCTTCTTGGTGTTTGTAATAAGGTAGTGTTGCCAATTAGTCTAGAATTTCCCTTTATGCATTTTCTTTTCATGTGTTTCCGTTTCTCATTGCTTGTTCCTCTCTTTTGTTTTGTTTGTGCCTTGTGCTCTAGTAACCTTATTATTTTTCCCAAATTTATGTATGTGCATAGGACCGTGCATATGTTTTAGTGTACGATGGAGTGATACGAAGTATAGGCCTATAATACAAGTTTGAGCTGGCAGTAGAAGTTATGGTAAATGGCCCGGTTGAAGTATAAAAATCACATAAGGTTAAGAAGCACATAGAATAAAAGGTGGAAAAAAATTTTTGGTGTCAAAAGGGCTTTGTGGAAACCACATTTAGCAATGATGAAGAGCATGGGAACAACATGAGGTAGGAGAAGGAAAAATTAGGTAAGGGCAGAAGTTCCTTTTGTGATGTGGACATGCGCGTAAGAGTCTTTGGTCGGGTTGGATTTTTGCACGCCAGAAGGTTATAAAGGGTTTTTCGTATAGGATGTAGCACATGGGTAAAGGAACTTAAAGTTGGTTAGTTGGAAAAGCCACATTTAATGTTAAAGTATGTTGGTAGGTGGTATAGCATTTAATGTTGGAAAGAAGCAAAAACTATAAATACAAGGTTAGGCAAGTCATTTGTTACCTTGTGTTTACAAAGTAAAAGAAGCTCTTGCAAACTAGAGCATCCAGAGAGAAATTTGTGCGAAGAAAGGAGAATCTAAAATTTGAGTGAGTATCTAGAGTAAGATCTCGTGAACCTGGGAAGGATGAAGTACTCGGGCATGAGGAAGGTTGTGTGAAGAGCGCCGTCTTATGGAAATATTTCTTGGTTAGGGTTCACAACTAAGGCATGGAGAAAGGAGAATCCATTTAAGGATTTGAAGCTTTGGAGTGAGCTTTGGGATCAAGGAGAGTAGTAAAATAGGGTGAGAAAGAAAATATCCTAGCCAAGGCAGTAAAATAATTCGAGAGGCCATTGAGACCTTGTGGGGCTCAATTAAGAACCAGCTAAAGGAATTATAGCCTCAAATCACTCGGAGGATGGATGCACTCAAGGTTTTGGAAAAGTAACTGGAGGAGATTTTGGAGACAATGAGCACTAAGGGAGAGGAGTTTAGTTTTGAAGAAGTGAGTTCCCTGGTGAGTGACCTCTATCAGCAAGCGCAGAACGAGGTCAACACTTGGGGAAAGTTAGAAGCAAAATTAGGAAGGATTTCCCTCTCCTCCTCTAGAAATAAAGTTCCCCATTCTTTCATTCTTTTCCCCATTTCTTCATTCCTTCATTCTTCCATTCCAACCATTTATAAGGATCCACCATTCTTTAATTCTTTATTGAAGAGTGTTTCTAAGGACAGAGAATAGGCGTAGTGTGGGGTGATGTTGGGCCCCAAAATATCAGCTAAGTACAAGAAGGCGTGTGGGCACGTGGGACCTAGTTGAAGAAGGGAGCATGGGTTAAAGACATGTAGGGAAGGGTTTTGGAAGGGTTTTTATAGAACACATGGGGTGCATGCGTAAGGTAAAATAGGTTTTGTACTTAGCCACATTCGGCATCCCAGAAGCACACAAGAAAAGCATGACCCTTGTGGATAAGGTGCCAACTTGGTGACTGTGGATCAAAAAGGGAATATTCTAGGCATGTGATAGAAGGTTCCAGAAGACATCATTGCAAGAAGTGGAGAGCTCATATCTGGGAAGGCATGCTCCCATGGAGGACCAATTCGACACTTGGCGGCCAAATTGTAACTTCTAAAAGGCATGGTGGTGGGTGCTAAGGTTATAAATTAAATTTATCAGTAGAAGAAAGATATAGAGTCAAGAGAGGAAAAGCTCTATAGAAATGAATGGAGGATTCTATGGGTTGGGAATAGGAGAATATAGGGATGATGATGCATTTAGGGGAATGGGTCTCGCATTTTCTCTATAAAGTGATGAACATGGTATAGTTTCGATGCATGACTTGGCTCTCGCATTATCATATGGGGGTCTGTTATGAATCCAAGTGATCAGTAATGTAAGGTTATTGAATCTCTTGATATGAATACGATGCTCGTTATAAATCATATACATGTTTAGAAATATACTAATGTATTTCCTTTCTATATGAGATATTTCCTTATGTTATTTTTTTATTTCCTTCTAGATGCAATAAGATAACTCATTCTAGGATATGGCATGGTTCTTTCTTCTCATTTCCATTTAAATATCTATTATAAGATGATGCATTCTCATAAGACTCACATAAAGGAGAGACTTGACACTCATGCGTGCCTTAGGTGAGTGCCCAATGCCCACTTGGGTGATAGGCTAGCATGCATGGGTTTAGACTATTAGTCTAAGGGTATAAAATATGACTACATTAGGGGCATTCCAGATTTGACTCTTGATGAATGGGAAAAAAAGACACGGATATGATCCATACAAGGAAATAGAGGAGGCTGAATTGAGAATTTATTTATTGCATGAGGAAAAATCTCTTCCTAGCCTCACCAAACTGGATGATAAGGGTGATAATGAATTATCGCAGCTTATTATGTGATGGCTTAAGGAGTAGGCAAGGCACTGGAAGAGGAGAAATGCTTTTTTCACCACCACAAGGTATGAAGTACTAATCGATTTTTGTTTTTAGTTTACTTGTTCAAACAATACAGATGAGTATGAAGATTTGATGCATGGATTGAATTGGGAAAGAAAGAGGGGTATACAAAACTTGTAATTGTTTTGGGTTAATGTGTTAATCATCAGCTAGGTTAGGGAAAAAATGTTGGTAAGAATGATCTGCTCAAAGCCTACAAGCACTGGGTATGGGATCAAATTGATGATATTTAATCATTCAATATTCAAGCCATACCGAGGAAAAAGAATGAGGTTGCAAAAGGGCATGGGATTCTTGCCTTATGCTTATATTGTAATGGATTGTGCATCATTTTAAGAAATAAAATTGGTGTTTTTTGGATTTTATTTCCCTAGCTTAAGTTGTATTGTGTCATTTTCCTTTCATTACATTTTCAGGTATATTGTGCATGTTATATTCTTTTACAGGATCTAAATTCATTGTGCTCCATGAAATTGGAGGTTTGAATGTGTTCTTTGGATTGTGGCACTTTTTCTTCCCTCTTCTACCTCATTTCCTTCCATTTTCACTCACTAAGAATATCTCCACCCCCTTTTCTTGGTGTTATCACCTCCCTTAGTTTAGGACTTTTATCTTATGCATCTCTTTCTTCCCTGGTCCCTTGGAAATTCTAGGTTAGTGTTAGAATAGCTGCATTTCCCTTTCTAGGAGTAGTTTTAGCATTAGAATAGGTAGAGGAACCAGCCTTCTCTGGAGGTTTGTCTCATTTTTAGGTTCCACACCTTGAGACAATCCCATGTTAGTTAAGAGTAGGGTTTTCAGAATGGGTAAATCCTAGGGTGTTGCTTTTCCGACATAACAATAATATTATGTCATCTATTTTCATATTCTATTTATTAATATATCATACTAAAACTCAAATCAATTCATAAATGATCTATTTACACCTTATCCACATCTTATTTCAAAATCAATTTTTTCCACAAAGAATCTCTAGTTATTTATCCGAATCACGAACAAGTTACCTCAAATTTCTAATGATTACCTCTAATCACGTAAATATTTGTTTTCTTATCACTTTAACCTCCCATTCCATACTTCCATCTCTATGCTTCATGACATATCTTTTCTAGCCACTCCTTGCACGTGATGCGAGACCCATTTCTTGATGATGCACTCTTTTTATATGGTTCATTCTTGACTGTTGAGGGGGAATTTATAAATGAACCTCATTCTCACATTGGGGGGAAATCACTCTTCTTCCCCCATTCATTCACATCACATGAAATTACAAACATTATTTTACATCTCATCATTATTCCATTATCAACACATCATTATTGCTACTTTTACTTACCTATCACAAGTACATCATATCCATACATTTCTACCTATTATATGTTGTAATATACATTCTTATTCACACATATCCTTTATGTATTCCATTAATTTGTTATTATTTCCACATTATAGCACATTTCAACCATCAACGATGTATATATAAAATCAACCATGCAAAAATGCCTCTAAAAATCCATCTAACTAAATAAACACTACTAAGAACATATTATCTTCATCATATAGTATATGATGCACATCAACAATAAATGCCACATCAACATAAGTCTATCTATCTATCTATCTATATATATATCCTCCAAAATCATAAGTTACAAAATAAATTCACTAGGGGGAAAGCACCATGCATCCATACATCATATAAAATGCATCATCTATCATCCTCGCTATCATTATCTACAACCACGGAGCTCTATAACTAAAATCTTTACCGCTCACTCTATGTCATTGATATCATCCTCTATACCTCTCTAAATGACTTTTGTAACACAATAAGCTCCATCATTTTCTCTGCATATCAACCCTTTAGCTCCACATATCATGAAAATATATCCTAATCTAGGCCTCCTCCTATGACCTCTCTCACTCACTATACCTCTACATGATCCTCATTGGCTCACTCAAAAAAACATGCACATTGTTGTTGCTATATCTATTAGATCATGGGCATGTTCATCCATATTAACATCAACCCACTCTAGCATACCTCCTCCCATGATCACATTTGGGGGAACATTTCAAGTCAACATGTGTATGGAGGTGTCCATAATCGTTGACTCAAGAAGTATCCCCCGTAACACAACAAAAACATTAACTATTACACATCTTTGCCTCAATCAAGAAGAAATCAATAAATAATATACACCACTACTTAATACTTATGTTATGCTCTTACCACTACTAAATAATTTATCTCAAGGAAGGTGTGGTCCCTCTACTCCAATCGTTGTCGGGCCCATCCGACACATCCACTACTACTAGAAATAGAAACACCCATTAGTGTGTTTCCCACCACGAATATACACCTGAGTACATCCTACATCGTCCACCTGTATAGTCTTTATGGTCACATCTACCTCATCTAGACCTAGATGCACTAGTTGTGCTCCTATTAGGGTGACCTCACCACCGGTTATCCCATCACTCTAGTAAATCAACACCATATATGGTTCTCGAGGGGGCACATATTAGGCCATAAAAATTTACTCAATACTCCCTCACCTTGGAAAAAAATTAGCCACCCATGGGAATCTATCCTCTAGGCACATGGTGAGTCATATGGACCACAACTCCACACCATCTTCTACCCATCTACCATAATCTCAATATGGTCTACATATAATGGCCCTGTGGATCATCTGATCTAAAGCATCAACATATATGCATTCCTACCCATCCTCCTGCTACAAGTGCCCACACACTCGCTATGAATATCTTGGGTCAAGCCCAATAATCTCATTTTCCACCGAGTGGCCTCAATATAGCAATATGCTCATATGCCCACACATGTAACAAATTAATTGCTTCTATACCACCACCATGATCTACCTCTCTAAATCTATAAAATTCCCTATACATATGGGACAATATACACCGTGTCCAAGCATATCTATTACTATGCTCCTTTGACATTGCAAAAATATCATGCATCCTGTACAAAATTCCCACCCCACCACCCTCCACCGCTGTCGATGAAGCTATCACAACTATAATATAAATCCACAATCGCAACACCCTAGATCTCAAAATTTCATCCAAACTAATATGTGTCTCATCTTGTACCCATGTCCACATAAAATATTGTTTTCCCATTATCATATAATTATGGGAATCCAATACAATCATCTACACTGTCTCTCCTATTATAGGAAGTTGCAAGATATCTATATACATCCTCTAGTGTCATTTTCATCTCGCATGTCGACAACCGAAGGTACAAATATATGTGCACCATCACTCACACAACACATTCAACAAAGGAATATTATGCAGCTTATCCCCCAATATAACAATGTATCATACGCCGGCACGGTCTAACATATCCCACTTAACATCCGATAACCCCAAAATAAGTAATGTTCTCAAGTGATGACCCACACGAAACTCTCTAGAAATTATGTCCCTAAACAAAACACAAAATTCTCACATTAATACATCATACATAATGAAAAATAAATCATCATATCATCAAATTTATGATAGTATAAAATTTCACAAAATGGTTCCAAAACCCTGTTGTTACAAATAAATTTCACCACTTTGATTTAATCTAACAAGCAAGAGAATATAACTTCATCAATCAAAGTATGGTGGGGTTTAGAGGTACTTGTAGATGTGGATGGATGACATTTGATTGTTGCACTCCATGTAAGAAATAATATCAGCCCTATCCCGTGGAATAAAGTTGCAATCACGACACTACACAAGATATTTATTAGTAAAGATATTAAGGATTTCTGACAAAGGCCAATCCCTAGAATTCAAAGGACTTCCTCGCAAGGATGTCAACCCATTGTTTATACAATCAAGTGATTTTGGAAACAAACCATGATATATGATGGATAAATAATAAATATTCTAAAAAATTTAGATTTTATTACAAACATGTATTTGATAATGAAATATGGGATATATGATCTATGGTTCAAAGTCAGATTCTAAATCAATGTCGAAATTCTTGGATGAAGGTGAATCCTCCTCTTAGTAAGATCAAGGTCTTCAGGATAATCTGAATTCTCGTAGTCACTATAGTCTTCCTCAAAGAAGTCAGAAATTTACTCTGGTTCCTCCTCTTTTGTCGAGAATCAAAATCAAAATATGAGTGTTCCGAGTTAGTTTGATCTTTATATTTAGTCTCAAAGCTCAATTCCTCTAGTTCAACTTCATATTGATACTCAAACTAGGCCAAATCAGAGCAAATACATAATACCTAAAAATAGGTAACCCAAAACTCATCTATGTGGCATCATGAATCCCTCGAGTGGACTTAAAAATGGTATGTAGCTGATCCAATGGGGTGGAATGGATGGCACACAACTCAAGGTCATAAAATGTCATATTATTCCCAATGTAAGGGATGGTGGATGACAGGTAAAGAGTTTATGCTAGTTATTTCATGACCTTGACCACCTAGTGCCATCTAAACAAGCCATCCTTGATAATATGTTAGTAGCCAAGAGATGAAACACATTTGATAAATGAAAATATGATTAATGCTACAAGAAATAGAATGGATAGGAATCATAATGGTGATCCTAAAGGATGATAAATAGTCGATAAATGTGATATATAACCAATAATTTGACGATATGATATTCTAAGGATTTAGATTATAATATGAAATGAAGAATTAGTAGATAATATACCTAAATATGTAAATGGAAAGTGTAAAATGAATAATTGGCCTTGATTTAGAGATGATAAACGAAGTTGATGGAACTTGCAGCTGAGTAGTGATTCATTGATCCCGATAGATCAAAATGATTTTGAAGATTGATGTAAACCCAAGTGTTGGATTACAATGTGTTAATGTTATTGCAATGCAATAGTGATGAGCTCTGACATAAGAGTTTAGGATCAAAAATGTGAGAAGATGATCCTAAAAAGAGACTAGAAAATGGATTTAAATAATCAATAGAAATTTTTCAAATCACGGTGATTTCGGTCGACTTTGGCTTAGGTTAGAAAATAGTTGGAACTTCTTGTTAATTCAAGATTTTTGTTTGTATTTTTGAGGGAGAGGTTTGTTAAGTTTATTTGAAAGTGTCGATTTGGCTAGTGATGTTTCAAATTTATTTAGGGAAATGATAAGATAGGTTAGATTTGGTCTAATTTGGCTTAAGTTTGTTTAGGATAGGTGTTAGGTGGTTTGATTAGGATTTATCAAACATACAAATATAAGATTATTGTGATAATGATGAGAAATACATAGGATTTTGTTAAGATAATGATGACTGTATAAATGCCTATGATAGGTATGTCAAGATAGGTGATTTTAAATAGATTTTATGAAAAAAACTTAGGTGGATTAGAATAATTTAGAAAATACATAATATTATGGAGTTTAATTAAATAAGAATGGAGGAGATATGGGATATTGATGTAATTAATCTAATGTAGTGATGTATTACAAATGTGAATGGGATAATTAAATGAAGATGGGGGAGTGTAAATTTATGGTGTTTACATTTGCCCCTTTTTATCTAGTAGTTTTAATGACAAAGTTAGACAAAAACAATGAAAAGTTGTATGGGTGATCCAACTACAACACAATACAAGGAACACTAGTGTTTGGGTGTCATGTGTTTTTGTAAAATTACCTAGTCTAAAGGATGTTGAAACAAGATGTGCTACCGAGGAATCAAATGATAAGGGAACCAAAAATTTTGGTACCTATAATGTATGATTCATAAAAGTAGGCTAAAAGAGCGGAAAGAAAAGTGATGGGGGCCAAAGGGCACATGTCCCATAGATGAATGGTAAATCATGGTATTGATTTGGTTTTTTGATTTAATGTTTCAAGGACCATGTCCATTGAAAGTTGGGGATACTTTTTTAAGAAAGTGATGATAATCATGTTTTGGGGAAAAAAGGGCACATATGCCAAAAGGGTATGAATTGCAAGTGATTAAAGGAAATCACCAATGATTGAGGGAATACTCGAGATTTCCTCAATGTAAAATATGGGATATAAATAGCCAAATTTGATTTCATTTATCTCATTATTACCATGGTGAAAAATGTTATTATTTGTGACTTGAGTGATATAAAAACATGTTTTTTGAGGAGAAAAGAAGATTTTTGATGGAATGATGACTTCAAGCAAGAAACAAGCTGTAATGGTTAAGGTAAGTGAATTAACCCTATTTTGTTGTTTTTGTAGATTTTTTTGTATTTTTCTAGGTTATTTCACTATTTTGGAGGGGTGGATGCCTAGGTTAAAAACAAGAATTGTCAATGATTCATTCAATCATCGCCTGTGATTGAAGTGAATCGTCGAAGATTCACTGTAATGTTCACAATTTTATTTTTTTGCTTATTTGATATGAATTTTAAGGGATGTTTTGGATTTTACATGGTGTTTGTGGTTCCAATATAGACATTAGTTATATAATTATAGTTTACATCAATATTGATTATTTTTTGCATTGATGTTAAGCAATTTTATATAGTTACTTTTTGCTTTTGAATATAGATTTTTTTTTAGATAGTGATGTCCGTTGCTGTATTTTTTTAGATGTTTTAGATTTGTTGTTATTTTTAGGTGATGATGTTGATGTTGACGTAAATAAATTTTTGATATGTTATGGATAATGTTTTTTATATTTTGTGACAATGATACTAATAATTTTTGTGTGTTTTTGTGTTTGCAGTGGATGCTAAGTTGACTATTTGTGATCGTATACCACTAATTTTAGATGATGATTGATAGCATATGATGATTGGGGAGCATGTAGAGGCTATTGGTTTTAATACTATGAGACATTTTATATAGTTACATGATGTCGGGGTGTGTTGTTTTCCTTGTTAGAGTATGGAATCCTTCCACCAATAATTTCTAATTGCCTACTAGAGAGATCATGGTTACTTTGGAGGATATTCACTACATCCCTGATATTTCCTATAAAATGAGAGGGTATATACATTAGTAGTAAGGTAGAGAGAGATGATACCATGAATAGATTGTATGGAGAGGATGTAGGGATGTTAGATATGATTCAAGAGTGTTTTCTTATAGAAAACTATTTTCATCCAATATGAGGGTCATAATAGGATGACCATGATGATGATGGCCATCATTTGTTATGATTTTCTAGATTCTAGAGGTGGTCGATTTCCATGGATGATGATAGGGGTTATAGCTGAGATGATGGAGTGTCATACTATTTTTGAGAGGGTCCTACCTTACTTGAACAAAAATTTAGGAGTTGTAGGCCTAGAAGGTCCAAAAGTGATATGGTATTGATATTGGACTCTTATTACAAGCTTGGGCCTTCAATCGTATTGTTTTTCTCAACCAAAGGGGGATTACCTTGTAGGATTGGTGATGGACATCTATATTTTTGATATGGATCAAGGATGTAGGTCATGGGATAAAGAGGAGGAGGACATGATATTATAGATATTTGATATCCTGGATTACGAGGTGTGAGAGATGTGGTATGGAGGCCATACCTAGATTTACCCATCTGATGTGTGTTTCCGGTGATTCGGTTAGTTTATAGTAGACTATATGGGTTTAGGCTCACCAACTAGGTGAGCATGAGTTAATCATTTTTTATCATGTTAGGATATAATTTGGGTTTATATAGGGAGTTTCAAAGCATCCTCGTATAGTATAGATGGGAGGATGGAGACACAGAGACCCCAAAGGTAGTTGTGATAGAGCCCGAGATTATCATTGATCAAAAGGGGGAATGGGTCCCAATTATGATGGCTAGATTGTTTTGATTGATGATGTAGGGGTTACCCTGCAGTATATTTCCTAAGTGGACATGAGTATCAAGGATTTTTTACAGGGCTTGGGTTACATAGAGAGTTAGATAGGTATGTGCTCAAACAATAGGAGGAGCACCGGTATAGGAGGTAGTGGAGGGTGCTGAGGATGATAGTGAGGAGGAGGGTGATGATGATTTGGTTCATATATTATAGTAGTGATAGCAAGAAGTTCATGGTAGAGGGAGAGAGGGATGTAACTCGAGAGAGATTGAGATGACATCTTGGGTGTTTGGGATACTTGATCACAAAGAGAGACAATTTTATTACTAAGAGGGATGGTGTGATAGTGGAGCGAGAGCATCTTAGAGCATAGTTGGCTCAGGTTATAGTAGATAGGGATCGATATAAGGGACAGAGAGATGGGATGAGGAATGCCTTAAGGATTATCGAGCCTTCTATATCTAGCGTGGAGCTACCAAAGATGTCATAGGCTGGTAGGTAGTGAGCACGGGCTAGTAGACAGAGACTAGGTACTAGTGGCTCGAGACCACCTACATAACTTGGGATCGTTTCTAGACCGATTATGAGGCAGTGTGGTAAGATTGTGACTACTATGTTAATTTGATTACACATGATTATCTTGATTCTACTTTATATGCTGATCACTTCGCCACTAAGGTGGAAGGCCCTAAGACGATGTTACGAGTGTGGATCACCCACCTCGAGACCCAGAGAGTAGGTGATAGGAGAGATGAATGTGTGGAGATATATTTGTTTTTGGTGGTTTCGTGACTATGGAGGAGAGGGAGGTGCAAGCCCTCTTATCCGATCCTTAGAGGTTATTCGAGTTCACTAGTTGATATCATGTTTGATGTATTTGGTATATTTCATAGAATCCCATTTTTTATGTCATTGATATGATATTTTACATCTCTTAGAAGCCCATTTTGTATGACATTGATGTGATGTAGTGCCCACTTCCCTTTGACACTTTTAGATACTGATCTTGATACTGTTGATCTTATTATGGACACTATTATGTTTTGTTTTAGTATGATGGTTAGATGTTAGATCAGGGATTATTATTGATCTTGGATTCAGTTATTATGCATGATGATTACTAGAGACATTTTTTTATATGTGGATGATGATATACTGTTTGACATGGACATATTATAGATGTTGATTTGGACATGTGACATTGGATATTGTGAGTAGACCTAGTATGGAAGATTATTGATGATGATATAGTTGATTAATTAATTGAAAATGATAATGTTGAATTCTTGATGTTGTTGTGATTCATATGTTTAGATGATCTTGAGATGTTGTTTATATCATTTTGGATGTTCTGATATGGCCATGAGGCTGAAGGAGGTATTTGTATTTTGCAGGTTAAAATATCACAACAATGTCGGGGGACTGGAGACTAACCATATTGGAATTCTGGGTGAATTCAACAAGGTCACCATGGCAATGTGTTTGTGTGTGTGTGTTGTGTTATGTTAGGGATTCCCATGGGGGGATTTCCATTATATGTGACCATGGGGTTGTGTATTTAGTAATGTGGTTTCTTTATTAATGTTTGCATGTGTTTATTTTGTGATGTGTTACCCTTTTCATTAGTTTTATATGTTGTGTTAATGTTGTGAATAATCATGTGTTAAAATAAATAAATCAATATGTCATAAGAATGTAATTAATGAAGTTTTTGCTCTTAAATGTAATGTTGTAAGAGTGTGTAAGAAATGTGTAAGAATGTGTAAGAGAATGTAAGATAGATTTTGGAGTGTGAAACACTTCATCCTCTTGGGAATTCGAATTTGTCCTTGGAGGCTATATTTGGAGGCTTGTGGGACAAGTTAAACTTGTCCCACACCTCTTAAAATTATTCACCAACCATACCTATGGTTTGGAGGTTAAATTTAGACCTTTTTAATGTATTTTGAAATGACTAATTGTAATTTTTAATTACACTTCTCTTACATGTTTTAAATTCAGTCCTTTTGGGGTATGGGTTATTTTGGAGTGTGTAAGTCAATTTGTCATTTTATTTATTATGTTTAGGTGAATGATGTTGATTTTTTTGGGGTTGAGGAAGAATGATGTGGCATCCCACATGGATCCACATCATCCTCTTCTCTTCCCTCTCCTTTAAAATTCAAACTCCTTGCTTGTTTGATGGTTGTTGAAACTTTGCATACTTCTCTTGGGGAGAATTTCTTGCTGTTTTGGGAGTTCTTGCTTGTGGAAGGAGATTGGAGACCATTACATGCTTGTGTGATTCTGATTTTGGACTGCATTTTGGAATTGGGAAGCTTTTTGATCTTGGAACAAACTCCATTATGGAGAGGTAGGAACTTGAGCCTTTTGAAAATGTTTCTTTCTCTTGCATGCATGTATGAAATGGTGAATGTTGTTATGTGTGTGTTGGCTGGTTGGGTAGACTGCTTAGGACATGGTGTAGGAGAAGGCTATGGGGATTTCAAATGGGGGCATAAGGGAATGCCAATGGCATCAGTTTTATTGTGGAGGGAGTTTTGGATTGGGATCCACCATGGAAAATAAATAGCTTGCATTTCTTACTCTTGGGGACATAAGAGAAAACTTTGGTGGGGCATAAGGAGGATTTTGGGGGCATAAGGATATGTGAGATGGTTTATTTTGGCAGGTTGTATTGGTGGATTCCCATTTCCCATTGGGAGGCATAAGTAGTTCCCCATAGATCCTTGCTCTTGTTGGCTTGCTTGATGAAGCCTCAGTTTTGTTTGCACTTGTTTAATGTAGTTGTGAACTACATTCTTCTTGAAATGTGTTTTGAATGTGAAAATGCTGCATGTTTGTTGTGGAAGCCTTTGTTTCCATGTGTTGTATTGCATCTCTTATTTCAATATGGTTGGGGCTCAGAGGGCCAATGAGGAAGGATGGCTTCTCCCTTCTCATTGGATATCTTGGTTGGGTGGAGAGCATTGCCTTTCCCCCTTCCTTGTTGTGATCAAGATGAAAAGATGAAGAAACTAGCATGCTGCTGTTTTTGAGCAAGAGGAATATACAGTTTGACAGTCCTTCTTTGAGCAAGTTTATTGTAATCCTTCCCACTTTGGAGTGGATGAATTGTATAGCAATTTTTAATGTGAAGATATTTGTATTGATAATGGAAGATTGAAATTGGAATGTGAAATGTAAAGAAGTTATATTCTACTCTCTGTTTTGAAAGGAAATGTGAAAGGATGTTACATGCATTGCATTTTGTATTTAGAAATCAAATGGAAAAGAGATAAATTGTAAATTTGTTGTTGGAAATCAATAAAGGAATGCTCTACCTTCTCATACTTGCATGATTGTGTTGGAATTGAATTGTTGTGTGAATCAAATCTCTATTGGAATGAAGAATGCGTATGAAGGAAAAGACAATGTTTTATTCTCTTGAAATGAGTTGAATTTGGAAATCAGGATTTGTATAATTTCTATTGAATGGTTGAATGAATCAATTGAATGCATTAGACTAGAAAGGAAATGAATTCTCACACTGAGGATGGAAAATGTTTAAGAACCTTTAATGTTGATCTCTATTTTAATTTCCAAACCTCGGTAATCAAATTTATCAAAGAAATGATTAGTTCAAACTTTCCCCAAGAAATAAGATATGAAACATTAAAATATAGATGTAACAAGTCCTAAGGAACTCAAATTGACCTTAACACTTAAGAAAGGACCCTCAAAACTTTATAAAAATCCAATTTGAACTTGCACAATTGTTTTATGTCAAAAGATGGAAAATTATCAATTACAACTCAATCAACTAAATTGAATCTTGAAACCTCTCTTAAATCCATCCAAGAATAAGTCTCCATGTCTAATTGACATGTTGAGAAAGTAAGAATTCAAAATTGAACAAAATTTTATAAGTTAAAGATTACCAGTTTGCTTTGCAAAACCCTGCAGATTGTTTTCATCAAATTGACCACTTAAAATTCATCAAATTTCAAAATTTATGACTCTTGTGTAAAGAGGGCTTTGAGATATTTCCATAAAGTCCTCGTTTTCCCAAATCTGAGCTTCCTATCAAAAGTTATGGCCATTTGAAGTTTTACTTCAAATTGGCATTCAAAAATAAAATAAATCTAACTGTTAACTTTAATTTTTGACTTTGGAAAAATTTCCACAAAAATTCCATGCCCCCGCCATCCTACAACCAATCGGGACCTACCACATGGCACCTCGAGGGGTGGACCAAATTTAAACTTGTCTTTTTGAAAATTTTACCTTGGGAAAATTTTCCCACTTTTCCCCACATCCCCGCAAACCCGCGGCCAATCACGTGTTGACACATGGCTAGGTGGAAGTGCAGGAGGTTTTTGGACTTATTATTTTTTTCCCTTTGGAAAAAATTCCATTTTCCCCCGCGCCACTACACCAAAGGTCTACGCCTACCTTGAAATTCCTTCTTCGCACACACAAGGGCTTACGCAAGTTTTTTGGACTTTTCTCCTTTTACGTAATGGCTTAGGTTTTTCCACCACCGTCTCCCATGCCAATCAACATGCAACACGTGGCATTTATGGTGTTGGCATAAGCGCTACGGGATCAATTTGTGTCCCCCTTTAGTTTTGGCGAAAGAGACTTAAAGTCTCAACCCGCTCCGTCGCGGCCGCTTTTTTCTCCCAATCGACCAGGAGCGACACGTGTCTCCTCGCCGGCTCATGCAGGCATGCAAATGAATTTTTCTCTTTTGTTCCCAAAAAGGAAAAATGTGCCAAGTTCCTCCCCGCTCCACGCGACCCACACAAGGGGGAAAATTTTCCTCCCTAGGTCCGCGGACTCTCCTTGGGAAAATTTCTCCCCTAAAGTCCGTCAGCTCATATCTTGCAAAATATAAGGAGTTAGGAGGACTTCTTTATATCACCGAAAGGTGAGAAAATTTCTACCTAATGGAAAGGGTTTAGGGAAATTTTGGAAGCATTAAGGATGATAAAAATCATGTTGAAAATCTGAGGTTGTTAGAGAGCAGGCATGGGGGTAAATTATTCCCTGAACCTCACTGAAACATATAGCCCTAAAATTTGAACCATGTGAACTTGTTATTAGTTAATGAAGGGAACATATGTTGTAGTACATTGTTCTTGTTCTGAAACCTATTAGTGAAAATTGATTCTTGCAATCTGGTTTTAGACACTTCAAATAAAAAAAATTTATCCCATAATTTTTCTAGCTAACCCTAGGTTTCGGGTCTCAAGTGGTTGTTTAAATGAGAACTACGCTTGGTATCGCAGTATTAGTTCAAAGGCTTGGACCATTGGGCACACTAGAAAAGTTGAGACATGAAAACTTTGACCTAGCACACTTTAAATCTATAAAACAACTTAGCAAGAATATGTATGTTTCAAGAAACATGGAAGTTGTATAAACTTAGAAAAATGAACGAACTCTCACTTTGGTCCAGGTAGGAGGCTCGCATGAGTGAGAGGAACCTTCACAGAGACTTAGACTCACCACCACCACCACCACCACGGATCAAAGGTGTGGCAACCATTCTACCTCATATTCTATAAACCCTTCAGGATGTCAATGCCACTCTATGTGGAGGATTAGGTGGAGGATAAGCACTAGTCATGATAGAGCCCCTTCTATCAAGGGTCAGGTATCTCCTCAACTTAGTGAGGAGCATAGAGGAGAGAACTCCCATGTGGAGTCAGCCAGAGTAGAGTCACCACCTAGGAGACAGTGTGACATATTTCTAGAGCATAGAGAGAGGTCTCAGAGCCCTAGGCTTAGGGATGAGCATGCTGAGAGACCTAGAGGCCGATAGACCACAACAACGGATCACATCAAGGAGATCCTAAAGCTTCGGCCCTCACATTACTCAGGTGATATGAGTGGATTTCAGGTAGAGGCCTAGCTAGTGAGCTTGAGTGGTTGCTTCAAGCTTTTTCCTTGTTCTAGTAACATGAAATCTTGTGTTGCGATCCATCTACTGAGGGATGGAGAAAGAGTATGGTGGAGGAAAGAGGAGTAGAAGCTCCATGTAGATTCAGAGATAGTGACCTATGAGCTATTTGAGGAGAGATTCAGGAGTATATATTTATCACGGAGGTTTATACAATAGAGGATTGATGAGTTCCATGACCTCCGTGACAGCTTCTTTAGGTAGTAGAGTATGAGAGTAAATTTCGTAACATTCCCAATTTTAAGAATTTAGAAACAAGGAAACATAATTTTTATTTTTTTATTTTTATTTTTGCATGATTAATGTTCTCTATTCTAAATACATAATTTAGAACACACATATCATAACAATCATTCTTATAACAGTATGACCATATGTAGTATTGTAATGACTCAAAGTGTGCCACCGATCTATTCATTCCATGACTCGGTGAACTACCGATCTATTCATGCGTAACATTGAGTTTGAAGTGTTCTACTGAATACTTCATATTCTTGGTTCTCTTACCCTATTCTAGGTTCTGAGTGATCTGTCCAAGGAACCTAACTGAATAATTGTTACCAATATTCATCGGCATCATGATCCTTAGACTAGGTGACATAGACAACGCAATCAACAACTTGTATACTTTGGCACAAGATTTAGAACATACTATTTGTATTACTTATTCCTTGATGAAATACTCATCAATCCAGAATACGTCCTTCACACCACTCTATTGTTATATAGAATGTCTTACACTGACTTCCATTAGTCCCCTTACCCAAGGTCTCACTCTAGTTTGGATTAACATCATAAGTCATGATATGAAGAAGCTCTTAAGACTAAGGGTAAATTGGCATACTAGGTCAACCTGAGTTAACACTATGTGCTAAGATACCCTGAATCTTCAAAGGGCTACCTCATAACCTGATTATGGTCCTAATCACCCAAGAGATAAATCTTGATCAAATTCAAAGTGTGTAAATCTCAACAATCAATGTAGAAGGGTGTTACCACATGTCATCTGCATTGTTGTATCCTCGAGAAGATCCTAATCTTCTCGAAGGTACAACCTTGTAGTTGACATGTGTCAACATCCCATGGAACAACCTCAAAAAGATGTACATACCTCCAAGAATTTACTTACGTTAAGTTATGTTTGGGTTGAAAGACTACATACTATGACAACCCCACTCAAACTCCGAGTCCCACACTCTTTTAAGTTCCCTTTTGAATTAGGATTTAGTTATTCAAAAATATCTTAATTAACTTAAGGTTGCTTCCAGGTTGTTAGTTGGGACCTAACAACCCATTATCTAAAATAGGACAACAACCATTTATGTTCCATTATTTTAAATAACTTATCCAATGAAGGAAATGTATCAACCTGTTAGGCTGATACCGATCAGACTTAGTACCATTAAGTCTTAGTGATTTATAATCATATATTCCTCTTATAATTAGTGCATTACAAGAGAGGAAATTCCTCTTCTTATTATAGTTACATTTTAGGTTTAACCCACCTTCAATATTCATTTTAATTGTATGATATTTATCACATTTTAAAAAAATCACATCATAAGTTATAATGAATCACTTAATCAAGAATGTAGTATTCAACCACTTAATTAGCTATGGATTACTTAAAAATTCATCTATGTTCCATTGTATATCAACAATAAGAATGCACACTCATTCAAGTAGATAATAAGAAGATCATCCCAACAAGATAAGTTACATAATCCCTTATAAGTAATTTTCTCACTTCTCCCATTCATTTTAAAACCCATATAATTACAAATTATGCATTTTAAGCATACTTTAGGGTAATATCCTTCAAACAAAAGAGATAAATTTTCTTTACACAATACAACATAGAAATCAAATCAGATTTCTTCATAAGAATTAGCTTAGAGCAATCTAATGCATCATATAAGATTTTTCCTTCCTTTATTACTTACGAAGTCCATCTACAAAAATTTCTAGACATGTCGGGCCAATGAAATGAACTAAGCATGATAAGCACTAATTCTTAAAACAAGTGCATTCCACTAATTGTTTCCATTAAATAATCCTTGTTATAATGAAAACAATTACTTCATACTCTCTAAGCTATAAGAAATGTCAATATAATAAAAGTCTTAGTACACTTTGTTTACACAAAAGAGAGGGATATACTTTATATTACCTTACCCTAAAACTTAAGGTATAAATGATTCCAGTAAATTAACTTTGCATATTATAACTTTGATTTATCTTCCTAATAATTATAATTCCATTCATATCATAACTTAAGTTAAATAAGTAATTTCAACTTAATCTATCTCGGATGTTTCATCTCATTCCTGCAAGAAGTAAGAAGGAAACATTATGTTTATTAAGTACCTAACCATCTAAAAAGTTGAACAATGTATATCATGATTTGATCATCTTCCATTTAAACACTAAACCATTTGAAGTATTCATCCAAACAGGTTCATACAAAAGTAATTCAAACAGAAGGGATGGATTAACTACCACCGGTAATTTTTCCTACCAATCTACCCTCTATCACATTCTACTTGATTTTCAATCAATGAAAAGTTTGCAAAACAATAAATATTGATTCCTTTGTACCAAAATGAATAAAAAAATTAAGTCCAAAACAAGATCTTAATACTACTATATAACAAATATTAAGTTTAGATCCCACACCCTAATATTTCTTTCATCTTAATATAACATTCTGCCATCCCATACCCTTCTGGTTTGAGCTCCTTAAATAATTCAAAGAAAGAGTACATTAACATTAAACAAGAGAGCATTAAAACTTTCATTCTTTTAAATCCCTTCCATAATTTTCCTTTTAGCCCAAAGATAAAATAGAAGATAAAACCAATTATAATCAAGTTTAGAATGAAATTCAACTTCTAAGAAATAATAACCATTTAATAAATCATATCCAAGTTAATAAGCCTCAAATTAAAAATAAACAAGTAGCTATTTAGTTCCGTAACTTAAGTATACCCAATAATTCGGTTTAGGTGGAGCCATATTAATGGTTTACCCTTGAATCCCTACATGATCTATAAACTATAGAAAAAATAGTCAATATTAGCTTTTATCATAGCAATAGTTTAGAACCAGTTAATGAACTCATACTATAATCCTAATCAAAATAAACCTTAGGATATACATTTATTCAAACACTCAAACCATTCATGTTTGAAATCAAGTTAGGTAACTTCACATTCCTCTCGTTTAACTATATTAGAAAACTAAATCACGTGATCCGATGCAATGTTTGTGATACAAGACACTAAACAAAAAATCATATATAGTATTAATATCATATTCAAAATATAGATCCCTCAATACCCATAAGCTTTGAAATATCCATAACATAGTAATGATTTATACACCTAGATAAAATAGGTCTTTAAAATCATCAATCCAACTCCAAAAGATTAAATCAACATGGTTAAACTTAATGATTTTTAAAGTTGGTTCGAAAAGAGTTTCCAACACTTCGATCCTAGATTTGCATCCAATAAAAGAAATAGCTAAAATAAATCATAAGCCTTAGTCTAAACTCACATTTCTTACTTCACGACTTAACCACTAAGTCTTTCGAACAGTAATGACTTAAACACAAATTTCAATCAAATGATTTTACCATTACATCAATTTCTAATCATCAACAAAACTTCCCACAATAGAAAGATTTACATATAAAGGACGAGTTACCCAAAGAGTTATCTATTTCTAAATAGTAAAGTCTTAGAAGAGAACAAACTTAAACCATTCATGTTTGAAACAAATACATATTTGTTCATTCGAATATATTTAATACCAACACACCCATCCGCATATAATCATTCTTAGGATAAGTCAACCACGAGATAGATAATTTAATATCTTTAAAAGTCAATCTTAAATAGACTCATTTTTAGAAATGAAAGAAAAAACATGTTTTCAACTCTAGAAATTAAACCATCTAAGACTTTAAAGACAGATACTAAATCAAATCTTCCCGAATGGGTTAAAAACATATCCTACCTAACGGGAAAATCACATCAAACACTTGAATGCAAAGGAGAAAGTAACAGATTCATGTCGTTACAAATGCTTCCTCCTACAAGAATGATCGTCGATGATTACAACCTTTAAACCCTTGAAGTCAATCAATTCATTTTACTTACTTATCCTAAAATCAACTAGATTTTCAAACATTTATATCTCAAAAAATCAAAAGGAAATTAAATGCAAACAATTACTATTTACTCAAAGAAAAAGTGTTTCAACCCAAAAGTTACACAAAAACCCACTTAAGTCATTTAAAAGATAAAATGCACATTTTTATCACCAATAGAGTTCATTTAATAGAAACATTTAAAGGAAAGAAAAGGAAATTTAGTTTTCTATCTTGTAGATTTTAATAAGTCACTTTAAAAATTGAAACCTCTAAATGAGCCCACCTTTTACTTATTTTCACGAAAGATTCTCAAATGTACTTTCTATGCAAGTTTCCCAAGACTAGAGAAGTAGGTTTAAACATTGAAATTGCCTGCAACGAAGAGTCTATGGACCTACAAGGAATTCCAATTTAACACATGTGAAAATGAAATGTATTGTAAGAAAAGAAATATGGAAAACATCATGATATCTCCAGTTCTAGGCTCGAGAACCCATAAACATTAAGTGCAGGTGGTAATGCTAATCTCCAAGATACCACAGGTTGATTAAACAATTTTCAAATTAAAAAAACAAGAGTGATAATTTTTTGGCAGGTCTTGCCAAAAGTTATAGAACTCTTTTAACCTTGAACGAAAGAAAACCTTTTCCAAGTTTAAACCTTATCCCTATCAACTCACTTTAAATCAGCATAACTCTTTGCGACTAATAGGTTTCTTTCAAGTGTTCATAATCATTTTAACTAGGTTGTTCCATTTCCGTAAGGATTTCAAAGTAATTAAAATTACTTCTCTAGGATCCTCAACATTGTTCCCAATTACTTAGCTTAAGGTTTGATAAACATTTTCTTACATAGTTTAGGACTAGGTTAGTGTCTTGACCAAAGGTACCATCTTATAGAGAGTTAAAAATGTAACCTTCATTCTAAATTAGACCCAACTAAACTAGGTTAAATACTCTTCCCACTTATCAAAGCTGATCCATGCAATACATCCGTAACATATCTTCTAACACTTGATTTACTCTTTTCTCCATCTATCCATCCATTTGCATCCAATAAAAGAAATAGCTTAAGATGAAACTCACATATCTTACTTGACTTCTTCTTTTCGATGAAAAAATGACTTAAACTAAATTTCAATTTAGTTGCCACAGAGCTACATTTGTTTCCAAAATCTTGACATCATTAAGATCTTTTCTGAAGGAGAGTTAATCAATTAAGGTAGTACTTAATGATTCATGAAAATTTAATACAAATATTGTTCATTAAAATAAGAAAATTATCCTTTAGATTTCAATATAGCAATAAAATAAGAGATAGTTTGTTAGAGATCCATAAGTTTAAAATAACATCAGTTTATTCACTCATATACAAGAAATGAAAGAAAATGAATTCAAGCTTATTACTTTTCATTTAATAAAGATCTATAGGATATAATAAACCTAATCAAGCATATGTTCCACTTTCAAAAGAACATTCAAGACAATGAGTCACACTTGAATGCAAAGGAAATTAACAATACCTTTTTTACATGCTTCCCTCCTAAAAATCATTGTCCCGATTTAAATCCTTTAAAGCATTTTAGTAATCCATAAAATGTCTAAAAAGGGTGAATTATGAAATTCAACTATTAACAATTTCTTTTCTCAAATCATTAATCATAGGTATGTATACTCTATTTTCATATGTAAGATTCCTTCACTTTTCAAAATGCTTTCATTTTTTGGATCATTCAATGATTCAATTTTACTTTAAAAGACAATGAATAAATTCCATTACATTTTCCATCTTTAAATGAGTTTTTAATGTTATAAGAGTATAAATGTGCTTCCTACGATTTAGAGCATCTCGCTACTCTATTCTCTTTTCCTTTGATGTAACTTATATCAAAATCATATTGAGACAAAAACTCTAACCACCTTGTTGTCTTGCATTCATATTAATTGAGTGAAAATGTACTTCAGCCCAAGATGATCAGTTTTCAACTCAAAAGGTTTACCAAGTAAATAATGCCTCCAAACTTGAAGTGCATGAACTATTACAGCAAGCTCTAAATCATGTGGACCATAATTCAACTCATGTAACTTAAGTTTTCTACTTTCATAAGCTATAACATGATCATTTTGTAACAAAATACCTCCAAGGCCTTCCCTAGATGCATCCGTCACAATAGTAAAGTCTCCATTAGGATCAGGTATAGCCAAAATAGGTGTTGAAGTCAACTGAATTTTCAAATTTATAAAAGCAAATTCACATTTATCATTCCAAAAAAATTTCTTATCCTTTTTCTGCAATGAAGTTATTGGTGCAGCCACCTTAGAAAAATCTTTAACAAATTTTCTATAATAACCAGCAAGGCCCATGAAGCTTCTTACTTCATGTACATTCTTTGGTGCAAGCCACTCAGGTTATAGCCACTATTTTAGATGGATCTACAGCAATCCCATTCTTACTTATAACATGACCCAAATACTGAACTTCGGTATCAAAGAAAGAACATTTGGACAACTTACCATATAACCTTCTCTTTCTCAAAATTTCCAAAACTATTTTCAAGTGCTCCTGATGTTCCTCAATGCTTTTAGAATATATGAGAATGTCATCCAAGAATACAAGCACAAACTTGTCCAAGTATTCTTGAAAGATATTGTTCATTAAGTTCATAAAAGTTGCAGGTGCATTAGTTAATCCAAAGGGTAAGACCGTGAACTCATAATGTCCATACCTTGTCCTGAAAGTTGTTTTATGAATATCTTCATCCTTAATTCTTAATTGATGATATCCAGATCAAAGATCTATCTTGGAGTATACCGATGCTCCACGCATCTGATCAAATAAATCATCAATTCTAGGAAGTGGGTATCTATTTTTGACTGTTGCTTTGTTTAACATTCTATAATCAATACACAATCTAAGTGTTCCATCTTTCTTTTTCACAAATATCACTGGTGCTCCCCAAGGTGAAACACTTGGTCTAATCAAGCCTTTAGACAAAAGTTCTTGCAACTGAGCCTTAAGCTCAACTAACTCTGTGGTAGTCATTCGATAAGGTGCTTTAGAAATAGGTTCTGTACCCGGTTTGATTTCAATGGTGAAGTCAAACTCCCTTTTGGGTGGTAAGCCAGCAATTATTCTGCGGAAATACATCACTAAAATTCTATAACATAAAGGGTAACGCTCCATGAAATCATTATTTTTTCTTCCATATATTTAGATATTTTAACCGCATACAAGGTACAACCTTTATTTTTGGCCTTTTTAAGTTGCATAGCTAACAATTCCCTAACTAAAATTTCTCATTTTACACCTTGAATCTCTTATTTTTTGTAGATCATCCAAACATCTTATATGTTTTTCAAAATAATCCACTTTTCTTTATGCTCAGCTAACCAATTAACACCAATGACAATGTCATAAGATCCCAAAGGTGCAACATAGAGATCAACTTCAGTGGAAAAGCTAGGTAAGTCAAGGACTGCCCCAAAAAGACACATACTAACTATATGAACATAATTATTACCATAATGTATAGTCCATGATTTATCCATTTTTCCATCTTTTCTTTTAAGTTTTAAAGCAAGTTTACTAGAAATAAAACATTCAATAGCCCCGTATAAAAATAATAATTACAGGTGTGTATGCCAAATAACTTACCAGAACTTTAATAGGTGTAACTTACTTTTCATCTTGCTTATTAGCTATCGCAAGCATGTATCTTGTCTTTCATTGATTATGGTCATCCTTCTTCAAAGGAAATTGATTTGCGTAATGATCTTTTCCACAATTATAGCAGCCTCCTACAGGTCCCTTTTTAGGCTCAGAATTATTTCCAACCTTAAAATTATCATGTTGACCTCCATAAGACTTCTGCCCTTTATTATTATTCTTGGCAAAATTATTTCTTGCATTTCCAACAGGTTTGTTCATTGTTTTTTCTTATTATTATCAGCTGAAAACTTATTTTTGTTACCAAAATTTTTCCATGGTCCCTTCTTGGGTGCAAGAGAAGCTGAAGAAGAGTTTGGAATTTTCTTCCACACTTCCTCTTTATGAGCAGAAATAGCTTTTAATTTCTATTCCTGCCTTATGGATTTTTCAACAACCCCTTCCATAGTGGTTGGGCTGTGAACATCAACCTCTCCCCCAATAACGGGATTCAAACCCATGATAAATTTTCGTATCCTAAACTTCTCATCAGTTTGATACTAAGGTACATACTTGAGGAGTTTCGTAAATCGCTCCCAATACTTAGTTACAGTTAGCTTTCCTTGGGATAAGTTCTGAAATTCTATCATTTTCTGATCATAATAAAGTTGTGGCAGCCAACATTGCCTAAAATAACCTTTAAATTGATCCAAAGTGATGTTAGTTTCATCAATATTTAGCTCAGCCTTACGGTTGTCCCACCATGAAGATGCTTCATGGGAGAGTTGATATGCTCCCCAAATAGCTTTGGTTTCCTCTGAGAAGTTTCTTATTACAAAGTACTTCTCCATTTTGTTGAGCCAATTCTCAGCTCCATCTCCTAATGTGGTGCCATCAAATTTAGGTGGACTTATCCTTTTTATATCATTAGTGAGTTCCACTGCCAACCTTGCCTTTTTGTTTTCTTGTTGGATAAGTACATTACCATTGTTATTACCAACACCCGCATCAGGGTTGTCATCGGGGGGCTGATTTTTAAGCTTCTTCTTCCTCCTCATTTCCCATCACTTGTTGTTCTAAAGATAGATCAAATGATCTCTTGTGTCCAACAGGCAGTAAGGATCTCATCAAGTTTTGGAATGTTGTTGTTCCTTCATCAAGTGGAGCATTATTGCAACATCCCCCTTGTTCTAACCATTTTCTGTTACAATAAAATCCAAGTTTTTATCATATTATGGACACATTAGGTCCAAGAGCTGCAACCTTCAGCTCTGATACCAAGATGTAACATTCCCATTTTTAAGACTTTAGAAACAAGGATTTTTTTTTGCATGATCAATGTTCTCTATTCTAAATACATAATTTAGAACACACATATCATAACAATAATTCTTATAATAGATAACCATATGTAGTTGTAATGACTCGGTGTGCCACTGATCTATTCATTCCATGACTCGGTGAACTACCGATCTATTCATGTGTAACATTGAGTTGAAGTGTTCTACTGAATACTTCATATTCTTGGTTCTCTTACCCTATTTCGGGTTCTGAGTGATCTGTCCAAGGAACCTAACTGAATAATTGTTACCAATATTCATCGGCATCATGATCCTTAGACTAGGTGACATAGGACAACGTAATCAGCAGCTTGCGATACTTTGGCCAAAGATTTAGAACATACTGTTCATATTACTTATTCCTTGATGACATACTCGTCAATCTAGAATACATCCTTCACCCCACTCTATTGTTATATAGAATGTCTTACACTAACTTCCATCAGTCCCCTTACCCAAGGTCTCACTCTAGTTCAGATTAACATCATAAGTCATGATATGAAGAAGCTCTTAAGACTAAGGGTAAATTGGCATACTGGGTCAACCTGAGTTAACCCCGTGTGCCAAGGTACCCGAATTTTCAAAGGGCTACCTCATAACCTGATTATGGTCCTAACCAGTCCCGGAGAGAAATCTTGATCAAATTCAAAGTGTGTAAATCTCAATGATCAATGCAGAAGGGTGTTACCACATGTCATCTACATTGTTGTATCCTTGAGAAGATCCTAATCTTCTCGAAGGTACAACCTTGTAGTTGATGTGTGTCAACATCCCACAGAACAGCCTTGAAAATATGTACATACCTCTAAGAATTTACTTACGTTAAGTTATGTTTGGGTTGAAAGACTACATACTATGACAACCCCACTCAAACTCCGAGTCCCGTACTCTTTTAAGTTCCCTTTTGAATTAGGATTTAGTTATTCAAAAAGATCTTAATTAACTTAAGGTTACTTCTAGGTTGTTAGTTGGGACCTAACAACCCATTATCCGAAAATAGGACAGCAACTATTTATGTTTCGTTATTTTAAATAACTTATCCAATGAAGGAAATGTATCAACCTGTTAGGCTGATACCGATCGAATTAGTACCATTAAGTCTTAGTGATTTATAATCATATATTCCTCTTATAATTAGTGCATTACAAGAGAGGAAATTCCTCTTCTTCTTATAGTTACATTTTAGGGTTTAACCCACCTTCAATGTTCCTTTTAATTGCAGTGATATTTATCACAGTTTTTTTTTTAAAAATCACAACATAAGTTATAATGAATCACTAATCAAGAATGTAGTATTCAGCCACTTAATCAGCTATGGCTTACTTAAGAAATTCATCTATGTTCCATTGTATATTAACAATAAGAATGCACACTCATTCAAGTAGACAATAAGAAGATCATCCCAACAAGATAAGTTACACAATCCCTTATAAGTAATTTTCTCACTTTTCCCATTCATTTCAAAACCCATATAATTACAACTTATGCATTTTAAGCATACTTTAGGGTAATATCCTTCAGAAAAAGAGATAAATTTTCTTTACACAATACAATTTAGAAATCAAATCAGAATTCTTCATAAGAATCAACTTAGAGTAGTCAATGCATCATATAAGATTTTTCCTTCCTTTACCACTTACGAAGTCCATCTGCAAAAATTACTAGCACGGGTCAGTTCAATGAACTAAGCATGATAAGCACTAATCCTTAAAACAAGTGCATTCCACTAATTTTTTCCATTAAACAACCCTATTATAATGACAACAATTACTTCATACTCTCTAAGCTATAAGAAATGTCAATATAAGAAAAGTCTTAGTACACTGTTTACACAAAAGAGGTCAGGATATACTTTATATTACCTACCCTAAAACTTAAGGTATAAATGATTCCAGCAATTACCTTTGCATATTATAACTCTGATTTATCTTCCTAACAATTATAATTCCATTCATATCATAACTTAAGTTACAGAAGTAATTTCAACTTAATCTATCTCGGATGTTTCATCTCATTCCTACGTAAGAAGTAAGAAGGAAACATTCTATTTATTAAGTACCTAACCATCCGAAAAATTTGAACATTGTATATCATGATTTGATCATCTTCCATTTAAACACTAAACCATTTGAAGTATTCATCCAAACAGGTTCATACAAAAGTAATTCAAACAGAAGGGATGGATTAACTGCCACCGGCAATTTTTCCTACCAATCTACCCTCTATCACATTCTACTTGATTTTCAATCAATGAAAAGTTTGCAAAACAATAAATATTGATTCCCTTTTACCAAAAGGAATAACAAACAGTAAGTCCAAAACAAGATCTTAATACTGCTATAAAATAAAAGGAGTGTTCTAGGTTTAGATCCCGCACCCTAATATTTCTTTCATCTTAATATAACAGTCCTGCCATCCCATACCCTTACTGTTTGAGCTCCTTAAATAATTCTAAGAAAGAGTACATTAACATTCAAGAAGAGAGCATTAAAACTTTCATTCTTTTAAATCCCTTCCACAACTTTCCTTTTTAGCCCAAAGATAAAACAGAGAAGATCAAAACACTGTTATAATCAAGTTTAGAATGAAATCCAACTTCCAAGAAATAATAACCATTTAATAAATCATATCCAAAAAGAAGTAGCTGTTTAGTTCCAGCACTTAAGTATACCCAATAATTCGGTTCAGGTGGAGCCATATTATTGGTTTACCATTGGATCCCTACAGGATCTATAAACTATACAAAAAAATAGTCAATATCAACTTTTATCATAGCACGTTACGAACCAACCGTAACTCAGACTATAATCCCAATCAAAATGAAACAGTCTACATTTCTTCAAACACTCAAACCATTCGAGTTTGAAATCAAGTTAGGGTAACTTCACATTCCCCTCATTTATCAATAATCAAAGACTGAATCAAGTGAACCGATGCAACGTTCGGTTGCTAATTCATTACAAGACACTAAACAACAAAGCATATACAGTATTAATAGTCATATTTGAAATATAGATCCCTCAATACCCATAAGCTGAAATATCCATAACATAGTAATGATTTATACATTATTAGTCAGAATAAAATAGGTCTTTAGTTGCATGCAACATTACAACCTTAATTCCAACTCCAAATAGATCACAATAACTCGACATCATTAAACTTAATGATTTTTAAAGTTGGTTTGAAAAGAGTTTCCAACACCATTAATATGGTCTTAGGAATTAAATTCACAATCATGTCCAAAAGAATACAAGTCACAGTCTTGTCTACCGCCATAACAACACATTGTCTATGCACTTCACACCATCCACTAAGTCTTCACAGGGAGAAACACAAACTCAATCAAAGACCATTTTTACCATTACATGCCGGTCCTAACATCATTCACTGTTACCCACAAGAGAAAGAATACTAAACCACGTACTGGCTTACCCAAAGAGCTTATCTATTTTTAAAATAGTAAAGACCCTTCACAGGAAGAGAAACAGACTTAAACCATTCAATGTTTCCAAAACACGCAACTTAAAATAGTCAAGTTTCATAGGGTAATACCAACAACCCATCCATGAAATCATTCTCAGAATAACAACCACGAAGTAAACATTTAATATCTCAACAAGTAATCTTAAATAGAATGGTTCTGTTTCCTGAAAACACGTTTTCAACTCTAGAAATTTAAACCAGTTTAAGTACTTTAAAGATTGCTAAAAGCTTACCCGAATGGGTTAACAAACACTACTGTTTGCAATACCCAGCTTGACGAGCACAAACAGATCACATTCAACAAAATAAGGATCTTAAGAAGTCGAAACCATTCACAAATTTTATCACTGGGAAACCCTAAATGAAAACAGGTAGATCATAATGCAATAATAAAGACTTCTACTGAAGTTGGTATCAATAAACATTTTCAACCATTATGAGTCCTATGAAGTAACCAGATTTTCCCATTTAATCTCAAAACCACCACGAAAGGAAAGTAAATGCAAACAAGTTTCCACAGAATCAAGCAAACTCCAGATTCAACCCAGAAACCCAAGTTACACAAAACCCATAAGTCATTTTTACAGACAAGAAAAAATGCAGACAGAACTCATCAGAACAGAGTTCATTTAATAAAAACATTTAAAGGAAAGAAAGATTTTAACAGTTAGGGCCTATCATGCCTGATAGTGTCGCTAAAAAAAATTGATGAAGACCTCTGAATGAGCCCGCCCTTTTACTTCTTTTCCACGAAAGATTAAACCACCAAATATTGCTTTCTCCATGCTTTATATATTCCCCACGACATAGAAGTAGGTTTGAAACTTTCAAAATTTCCATGCAACGAAGAGTATACTGCTGGTTGAAAAATCAGTACTCATGCAGAGCGAAAAACGGAAGGCATGCAAAATGAAACAACCAAGCCAAATTTCATTTACATGTCTCCCAAAGCGGTCTAGGCTCGAGAACCCATAAACATTAATTTCATTAATTCCAATTCTCCTACCTATTCTCCATTTCCACCACCCACCAAAGTTGGCAAGCCTCAAATTAAAATAAACAAGAGTCTCCATTTTTTTAGAGGTGCTGCCACGTAAGCCTTTACCAACCAAATTAACCTCCACCAAAATTGGCAGTACTCCCTATCCTCTCAACCTTATCCCTATCTTAAATGCCATAGAAACCACCGCCAACACTTGCGACCCCTTAGGTTCCCATTCATAGCAATAGTTTAGGATAGGTTAGTGACTTAGGTTAGATCATAAGTAATTAAAATTTAACACCTTAGGATATAACATTAGTCAATTACCTTAGCTTAAGGTTTAGATAAACCCTTAGGTAATATCAAATACATAGTTTAGGACTAGGTTAGATTGACCAACCTTTGCGACAATAGGTTATAGTTTAGATTTAAAAACTAGTAACCTTTCAGATTCTAGCTTAGACCCACCTAGATTAGGTTAAAATCATCATCCAAAAATTCAAACAGAATAATACGTTTCCAGCTCAGATCCTAGATTTGCATCCAATAAAATAAATAGCTTAAGATAGGAAACTCACATATCTTACCTGACTTAAGGTCCTGGTTCTTTCCGATGACAAAATGACTTAAACCAAATTTGATTGTAATGACCTGCCAGAATCAATTTCAGAATCCAACAAAACTTCCCACAACAGAAATATTTTCATATGAAGGAGAGTTAAAAGAACTTATATATTCTAAGTTCAGTCTAGACTTAATGATTCATGAAATGTCAATACATATTTGTTCATTCGAATATATTTAAAACATTCCTTGGATCAATATAATTGATCCAAGGATGAGTCATAGAGATAGATAAGTTTACAATCTTCAGAAATCAGATTGCACTCATATGCGAGAAATGAAAGAAAATGAATCCAAGCATTTTCTAGTTCAATCAAAGATCTCAAGAGTAGAAAAGACATAACCAAATCAAGCATGACTTCCCTAAAATCAAAAGAACATATCCTCATACGGGAAAATCACATATCAACACTTGAATGCAAAGGAGAAAGTAACAACAGTTGTGGTGTTACAATTTCTAGATCTACTCAGTATGTAGAGTATATGCGGGATGAGCGAGTGTGGATTCACGGTGTTCATCCGGGGCCTAAATTTGGATATCGGAGGTATAGTGTGGATTCACCGTCACGAAATTAGCAGAGGCCATCAAAAAGTCCTATATTACGAGAGGAGACTTGGGGTAAGATCTAGCGAGGGCTGCTAGAGACCAAGTCCGGACCCGCATTCAAAGTAGATGTAGGATGGTAGGTTGAGGGGTTTGGTACCTCTTCCTCATGGTGGCTAGGGTAAAACATAATCATCCTTTGGCAACAAACGAAATAGCAGTAGAAATCCTTCCCACCTCATGAGCCTCCATGAGAGTTGATGCACGAGAGAGGTCGAGTATAGGGCCTCCTCCTAGGGTCTCATCAGGACACGGGGTGGACCTAGAACTCGGGCAGAGCCCACCAGCAAAGGCCACAATGGACTGCATAGCTAGATCATCGGGATCTACACCACGGTCTTCTAAGGCACCTACTGTGAGAGTGTTTACTCCTGGATAGGATCAGGTGGTTGTTTTGGATATGGAGTTGTAGGACATTTCTAGAGAGATTTCCCTCAAAACCCTAATAAAAAGGGTAAGGCAATGATGTCGTGATCCAACTATAGGTAACATGGGACACAACCACATGATTTATGTAGTAGTTAATAACTACCGAGTAGAGCATCGAGCACAGTCATTGAGACCACACGTAGCATTGGTGGTATTCCTACCTCGGTATTGTTTGACTTTGATTCTTCTAATTATTTTATTGCACCATCTTTAGTAGAGAAATGCAAGCTGGTGGTTGTTAGGCAAGGTCATTGTTAGGACATTGAGATGGCTTTAGGAGCCAAGATCTCTATAGACTCCTTAGTTAAGGAGTGTGTAGTGGATCTGGAACCTTTCACCACTACCTCGATCTCCGTATCCTTTGGGATCGTATGGAATCATTTTAGGTATGGATTGGTTATCTACACACAGGGCTAGGATGGATTGTTATCACAAGACTATAGCTTGTGTAGATGAATTGGGAGTTGAGTTGATGATCTCAGGGGTTAGAAGATCCATTTCTATTTGCACCATTTCCACTATGCAACTTAAGTGGTGTGTGCGGTCAAGGGTTGTGGATGTATCTTAATTGATCAATGGCAAAAGTCAAAGGATGGGTCTAGTGGACCATCACTAGATGATCATCCCATTTTGAGAGAGTTTTCTAATGTCTTTCTAGGGGAGCTATTGGGGTTACCACCCCCACGTGAGATTGATTTTCATATAGATCTAGTTCCTGGAGCAGAGCCTATCTCACGGGCACCTTATCAAATGACCACCCCAAAGCTTTGTGAGCTCAAGTTACAGCTAGAGGGGATTTTGGAGAAGGGCCTTATCTATCCTAGTGTATCCCCTCGGGGTGTACCGTGATCTTTGTAAAGAAGAAGGATGGATCCTTATGGTTGTGTATTGATTACCATTAGTTGAACAAGGTAACAATCAAGAATTGTTACCCTCTTCCTTGTATTGATGACTTGTTTTATCAGATGAAGGGAGCCATAATTTTCTCTAAGATTGATCTCAAGTTAGGCTATCATCAGTTAAGGATTATAAAGGAAGACATTCATAAGACTACTTTTCGTACAAGATATGGGCACTATGAGTTCACAGTGGTGCCTTTTGGTTTGATGAATGCCCCCCTACAGTGTTTATGAGTTTGATGAATGGGGTATTCAGGACCTTCTTAGATCACTTCATGCTCATCTTCCTAGATGTCATTTTGATATACTCACGTACACATGAGGAGCATGAGGGGCACCTTTGACAGGTTCTTTAGTGTCTTTGGCATGAGTAGCATCTTTACGGGAACTTGGAGAAGTGTTATTTCTTTCAAACAGAGGTGCGAGACTTGGGCCATATCATTTCGGGGAAGGTATCACCATCAATCCTTCCAATATTAGAGCCATTATTGATTAGCCAAAGGCACCACTACGGTGACCGAGGTGTGTAGCTTCATGGGATTAACAAGATACTACCTGGAGATTTGTTCAGGGACTTTTCTCGAGATTGTGCACCCTATCACTTCCCTTCAGAGGAAAGGAAAGAAGTTTTTCTGGTTAGATAGATGTGAGCAAGCCTTTAGGAAACTGAAGGAGTGCCTCACTTCAGCACCTATTCTTGTAGTTTTGGATCCACAGGGTGAGTTCCTTGTTTGCATGGATGCTTCCTTAATAGGACTTGGAGGTGTGTTGATACAGGATGACAGAATAGTAGCTTTTGAGTCTCGCAAGCTCAAAGATCATGAGCTTAATTATCCAACCCATGATCTTGAGCTTGTGGTAGTTTTGCATGCTTTGGTTAGATGGAGACATTTTCTTCTTGGATGGAGATTCACACTCAGGATTGATCATTTGAGTCTTCGCCACCTCTTCACGCAACCCAATCTCAACACTCGTAGACATGGATATCGAGCATGTGAAGGGGAAGGAGAATGTGGTAGTAGATGGAGACATGTGGCTATGGCCACTATAGTGAGCATAGATTTATGGAGCAGGATTATTCAAATGACTTCCTCTTGATAGCTTCTGCCAATGCAAGTACGAGTAGAAATCGAGTCACGAGAGACCCCTTGAAGGGAAGTTTGATGGTTTCACCTTTGAGGCGGATGGTCTTCTTAGACACAGGAGGTTGGGATATACATTCCTGAGATGGAGGCTTGAGGAAGGACATCTTGGTAGAGGCACATCGTGCACCTTATTTAGCCCATCCCGAGGTGAAGAAGATGTACACCACTTTGTGACAATTGTATCATTGGAGAGGACTTCGTAGAGATGTGGCCCTGGGGTTGGTCATAGTGTTTAGAGTTCTAGAGAGTTAAGGCCAAGCATCAACATCCGGCAGGCCTTCTTTATCCTCATGCCATACGGAATGGAAGTGTCATACCATTTCCATGGATTTCATTATTGGGCTACTGATGTCAAGATATCACCACGATGCCATCATGGTCACGATTGATAAATTGATAAAAGTGGCTCACTTTTCTATGGTGAAGACCACTTATATAGCTAGAGCAGTGGCACGAGTATATTTGGATGAGATTGTCGGGTTGAATGGGATTCGTAGAAGATCATTTATAACCATGATCCTTTGTACACTTCACACTTTTGGACTACCATATAAGTATGTCCCTCGGGGATGAGGATCAACTTCAGCACAACATATCACCCTAAGAAAAATGGAAAGATCGAGTGAGTGAATCATATTTTAGAGGATATGCTCGGGATGTATGTGATGGATTAACAATCTAAGTGAGAGGAGTATCTATACTTAGTAGAGTTTACCTACTGATAATAGTTTTCATAGTTCTACATAGGCATGGATCATTTTCGGGCTTTACATGGTGGAGAGTACAGGACACCTCTTAGCTAGGATAGGTTAGAGGCGGAGTATCTCTTGGACCAGATCTTTGCGGGACATGGAGTAGTAGGTAGTGTTGATTAGGTAGAAAATGCAGAGGAGGCACATGACATGTAGAAGAAGTATGCAGATCAGCATAGGATTGACCGTAGCTTTGATGTGGGAATGAAGCTTTTCCTTCGTGTCAGGACCACATAAGATCCATATCCGTTATGGAAAAGTTTCTAAGTTAGCTCCTAGATTTTTTGGTCATTTTGAGATCTTGGAGCGTATAGGCTCTTTGGCCTACCATCTAGCATTGCCACCCAGCTTGTCTCACGTACATGATGTGTTTCATGTTTTGGTTCTTAGGAGATATATTACAAATCCTTCTCATGTGTTGGATTGGACATCATTGCAAGTGTAGGATCAGGGGTAGGTGATGGTGGAGCCCATCTGTATCATAGATCACATGACCCCGGGCCTTCGAGGAAGAGATATTGATCATGTATGGGTGTAGTGGGATAGATATGACGAGACTACAGCCTACTGGGAGGATGTCACAAGATACGAGTGTAGTTTCCACATTTTTCCAGTGACTTCTAGGAGGAATTTGAGTCTAAGGGAGGGGATGTAGTGCCCTCTTCCCTTTGACACTTTTAGATACTAATCTTGATCATTGTTGATCTTATTATGGATGCAATTATTTTTGATTTAGTATGATGGTCGGATGTTAGATTAGGATTATTATTGATCCGGATTCGGTTATTATGCATGATGATTACTAGAGACATTTTTATATGTGGATGATGATATACTTTTGAAAAAGACATATAATAGATGTTGATTTGGACATGTGACATTGGATATTGTGAGTAGACCTAGTATGGAAGATTATTGATGATGATATAGTTGATTAATTAATTGAAAATGATAATGTTGAATTCTTGATGTTAATGTGATTCATATGTTTAGATGATCTTGAGATGTTGTTTATATCATTTTGGATGTTCTGATATGGCCATGAGGCTGAAGGAGGTATTTGTGTTTTGCAGGTTAAAATATCACAACAATGTCGGGACTGGAGACCAACCGTATTGGAATTCTAGGTGAATTCAACAAGGTCACCATGACAACTATTTTGTGTGTGTGTTGTATTATGTTAGGGATTCCCATGGGGGGATTTCCATTATATGTGACCATGGGGTTGTGTATTTAGTAATGTGGTTTCTTTATTAATGTTTTCATGTGTTTATTTTGTGATGTGTTACCCTTTTCATTAGTTTATATGTTGTGTTAATGTTGTGAATAATCATGTGTTAAAATAAATAAATCAATATGTCATAAGAATGTAATTAATGAAGTTGTTGCTCTTAAATGTAATGTTGTAAGAGTGTGTAAGAAATGTGTAAGGGATATGTAAGAGAATGTAAGATAGATTTTGTAGTGTGAAACACTTCATCCTCTTGGGAAATCGAATTTTTCCTTGGAGGCTTGTGGGACAAGCTAAACTTGTCCACACACCTCTTAAAATTATTCACCAACCATACCTATGGTTTGAAGGTTAAATTTAGATCTTTTTAATGCAATTTTAAATGACTAATTGTAAGTTTTAATTGCACTTCTCTTACATGTTTTAAATTCAGTCCTTTTGGGGTATGGGTTATTTTTGGAGTGTGTAAGTCAATTTGTCATTTTATTTATTGTGCTTAGGTGAATGATGTTGATTTTGTTTTGGGGTTGAGGAAGAGTGATGTGGCATCCCACATGGATCCACATCATCCTCTTCTCTTCCCTCTCCTTTAAAATTTGAACTCCTTGCTTGTTTGATGGTTGTTGAAACTTTGCATACTTCTCTTGGGGTGAATTTCTTGTTGTTTTGGGAGTTCTTGCTTGTGGAAGGAGATTGGAGACCATTGCATGCTTGTGTGTTGCTGATTTTGGACTGTATTTTGGCATTGGGAAGCTTTTTGATCTTGGAACAAACTCCATTATGGAGAGGTAGGAACTTGAGCCTTTGAAAATGTTTTTTTCTTGCATGCATGTATGAAATGGTGAATGTTATTATGTGTGTGTTGGCTGATTGGGTAGATTGCTTAGGACATGGTGTAGGAGAAGGCTATGGAGATTTCAAATGGGGGGCATAAGGGAATGCAAATGGCATCATTTTAATTGTGGGGAGTTTGGGATTGGGATCCACCATGGAAAATAAATAGCTTGCATTTCTTACTCTTAGGGGGCATAAAGGGAGAAACTTTGGGGAGAGGCATAATGAGGAATTTGGGGATGGCATAAGGATATGTGAGATGGTTTATTTTGGTGGGTTGTATTGGTGGATTCTCATTTCCCATTAGGAGGCATAAGTAGTTCCCCATATATCCTTGCTCTTGTTGGCTTGCTTGATGAAGCCTCAATTTTGTTTGCACTTGTTTAATGTAGTTGTGAACTACATTCTTCTTGAAATGTTTTTTTGAATGTGAAAATGTTGCATGTTTGTTGTGGAAGCCTTTATTTCCATGTGTTGTATTTTATCTCTTATTTCAATATGGTTGGGGCTCGAGGGCTAATGAGGAAGGATGGATTCTCCCTTCTCATTGGATATCTTGGTTGGGTGGAGAGCGTTGCCTTTCCCCCTTCCTTGTTGTGATCAAGATGAAAAGATGAAGAAACTAGCATGTTGTTGTTTTTGAGCAAGAGGAATATACAGTTTGACAGTCCCTTCTTTGAGAAAGTTCATTGTAATCCTTCCCACTTTGGAGTGGATGAATTGTATAGCAATTTTTAATGTGAAGATATTTGTATTGATAATGGAAGATTGAAATTGGAATGTGAAATGTAAAGAAGTTATATTCTACTCTCTATTTTGAAAGGAAATGTGAAAGGATGTTACATGCATTGCATTTTGTATTTAGAAATCAAATGGAAAAGAGATAAATTGTAAATTTGTTGTTGGAAATCAATAAAGGAATGCTCTACCTTCTCATACTTGCATGATTGTGTTGGAATTGAATTGTTGTTGTGAATCAAATCTCTGTTGGAATGAAGAATGTGTATGAAGGAAAAGAAAAGTGTTTTATTCTCTTGAAATGAGTTGAATTTGGAAATCAGGCTTTGTATAATTGCTATTGAATGGTTGACTGAATCAATTGAATGCATTAGACTAGAAAGGAAATGAATTCTCACACTTGGAGGATGGAAAAATGTTTAAGAACCTTTAATGTTGATCTCTGTTTTAATTTCCAAACCTGGCAATCAAATTTATCAAAGAAATGAGTAGTTCAAACTTGCACCAAGCAATAAGATATGAAACATTGAAATTTAGATGTAACAAGTCCTAAGGAACTCAAATTGACCTTAACACTTAAGAAAGGACCCTCAGAACTTTATAAAAATCCAATTTGAACTTGCACAGCCATTTTGTTGTCAAAAGATGGAAAATTATCAATTGCAACTCAATCAACTAAATTGAATCTTGAAACCTCTCTTAAATCCATCCAAGAATAAGTCTCCATGTCTGATTGACATGTTGAGAAAGTAAGAATTCAAAATTGAACAAAATTTTATAAGTTAAAGATTTACCATTTGCTTTGCAAAACCCTGCAAATTGTTTTCATCAAATTGACCACTTAAACTTCATAAAATTTCAAAATTGATGACTCTTATGTAAAGAGGGCTTCGAGAGATTTCCAGAAAGTCCTCGTTTTCCCAAATCTGAGCTTCCTATCAAAATTTATGGCCATTTGAAGTTTTACTTCAAATTGGCATTCAAAAATAAAATAAATCTAACTGTTAAACTTTAATTTTTGACTTTGGAAAAATTTCACAAAAATTACATCCCCACCATCCCACAACCAATCAGGACCCGCCATATGGCACCTCAAAGTGGCTAACCAAATTTAAACTTGTCTTTTTGAAAATTTTACATTTTGAAAATTTTCCCACTTTTCCCGCGTCCCCACAAAACCATAAGATGGCCAATCATTTGCTGACATGTGGCTAGGTAGAAGCGGGAGGTTTGGACTTAGATTTTTTTCCCTTTGGAAAAAATTCCATTTTTCCCCACGGCCCGCACCAAGACCCTACCTTGAAATTCCTCCTTCACACACAACCGGACCTGCAATTTTCTTGACTTTTCTCCTTTGGTGTAATGCCTTAGGTTTTCCACCGCCTCGATCTCCGCACTCAATCAACGTGTGACACATGCACATTTCGGCATCGGTGTCAAAAGCACCAGGATTTGTGGAATGTAGTGCCCATATTTTTCACACACAATTACAACAATAAAATACCAAGATAAATTTTATTTTACTTACATTGCTCACTACACACAACACAATAAGGGCTCAAGTACGTAAACTCAACTCACATACGACAATTCACATTAGTCATCGACTCACATGTAGACACATGAAAAAACATAGGGATGTTGATGCCACTCTTTCCCAATGACCTAAGTTACTAGTAATGACCCAACCATAAGAAACATGACTTCGTGAATGGTGAACCCACAACACATCATTTCTTTAATTGTATTTTAGTTAAGATTAACATTCCAAGAACATTATAGTGCAAGGATAAATTTCCAATTGTCCACCTATAGATTCTTAAGTTCTTTCCATGGTTTAATTACCATTTGACCCTTTAAGTCGACTTCTTATTCTTTACAAAAGTTTCCATAACTTGCATTCTTATTTGTCATAATTAAAAAGCATATAAAGTACTTAATTATCTTGTTCTTATACTAAGAATATTCTTCTCGAACATACATTTTGTGTCTACAACTCAAGTGGATGTGACTTGGTGTCCATATAGCGATATTAGGATTTAACGGAGTTTTAAATACAAGATAACAAAACATTCTCGATCACGGTATAGTTATTTCCTACCATAGTTATTCTAATTCAATGACTTGAGAAATTCCGTTTTGATTTATATATGTATTTTGTTTTCTTGAAGGTTGATCACACCAAGGCAATTCATATTCTTTGAAACAAAAGAGTATATTTAATTGAGATATAAGGTCTCCAAGAGTGGCATTATTCCGAACCTCAATCTCATTTTTACTCTTATATGCTTTATTTTCTATGTCACATTATGGTCTTATCATTAGCATTGTCTTGTAAAAGGAGTTACGAAATGTTGGACTAACCTCTTGAAGACATATAAGATTAGAAGACTTGAAGCTACACACGAACCCTAAGTTAACATCCAAATCAATTGAGGTTTAGATTAATTCCAACTTCACCTAAGGGTCTACCCCTCAACTATATATATGATTTTTAAGTGAGAGGACATATTTATGCTAAACCACCTTCAAGAAAGGACCAAGGTGTTATGTTGAGAGAAACCAAGGTAACACATTTAGTTGAGCGGAGCTAAGGAGTTCATTAACAAGAGTTTAAGACCTAGAACAACTAAGTCACAACCTCCATCTATGTCATCTGGATCTAACAAGGATTTCATTCGATGAAGAATTTACTTTTAAATCTATCTTCGGAAAACAAGGTAATCCACTAGGATACGAAGGAAGAGTTAGCTCTACTTACTCCAAATGAAGTTTGACTATGTCACTCCTATCAGACATGGGTTTATGACAATGTCACTAAACATACTGACTAAGATGATAATCCCATTCTTGGGCTCTTATTTACTCAAACTAGGAGGTTCCATTGAGTGCAGAGTTTAATTTCATTCTACGGTTTCCAATGTCTTCTAGGGTAAAAAGTAACACACATGAAAACAAGTTATGCTCCGATATTAAACAAGGGTAGAGTGTTTCGATTAAATCTCTTTATTACATTTACAAAGTATAAATGCACAAGATGACTCATTAATCATTTATTGAACACCGAATATGCACTACAAGATATTACTGCAAATTCATTTACTATATATAAATATCAAACCTTTTTACCATGTGTACTATGAATCAAATTGATCCTATGATTAAATGCACATTTCCTAGATGTCCTTAAAACTAGCATCTCATCATACATATCAACAAATTATCAAATATAACCTTCTGTAACATGAGACTACATTATACATTTATTCATTTAACAATGAACTATATAAATTACAAAGATAAATTAATGCATTACACATCACCTTTTCATCGTCATTCTTTCATCCTACAAAACCACATGAGCATGATATCAGTGATAAATCGCTGGCATGGCATCCACCCTAATCTAACATAATTATCATTTTTAGTTTCCCATTTACATATGATAATAATTACAATTTGCAATCGAAATTAAAAATTTAGAGACATGTATTCATTACATTTCATTTTACTTCTTTTTGTAACCCAAGAGAGAGAAAGAGAAGGGAAGAGAGAGAAAAACACCATTTGTCAAAAGTTCTATTTCACACAAAAAGTTACACTATAGAGTTTTAAACAATTATTTACATGTGTCAAAAGTATCCATGGTGGTTTGGCAACCCGACGAGGGTCCCGCAGCTTCCTATTTTTACATTTTCTTACTAGCTACAAAAACGTTCAAAATGACCTCTGAGGGTAAGAAACTCGCCCAAAAGTTGTCTTCCAAATGAGAACACACACCACAATTAATTTCTACATGTCCCCAAACATACCAAGAGTTCATAAAGAATAATGGAATTGGGAAAAATGAATGCTTTACGTTTGGCATGGCTAGTTTTCTGAGGGCCACCTGGTTGTAGTTGAACCCGGTTGTAAAAGGACAAAAGTTAGCTCGAGGGCTCAGAAAACCACGTCCAAAACTGACGTTCGATGGATGAGCGCACAATGAGACACTTCTTACAAGTTCCCCTATATAAAGAGAATTCATCGAGTCGACGGAATCGAGAACTAGAAAACCATTTTCAAACGGCGACAAGTTTCTGGAGTGACAAGTCGAATTGGTCAATTTGACCTCACAAACCGCGACAGAGGCCTACAAAATGGCTTTGTACAAACTATCCAGAAAAGTTTTTTCCCTAAACTAAATGTTCCATGCAATTTTCTATTATAAACACTAGAGGTTTGCGAAGATAGGAAATAATTTCTCTATCCAAGTTTCAAATGGCGGTTCAAAACGAAAGCCAACTTTCTAGATTTAACAACTTTCTACCGTAAAACAATGTAATAGTGGGCTCCTATCAAGAGAGCGTCAAAAGATCACATATGTTCTGCTTAGGTCAATCCAAAGGTCAGGTGACCCTCACATACAAGAGTACACGAATGAAAGCTTAACATCTTTTTTTAGAGTTACGAAGGGTACTTAATGAGTCTCCGAAAAATGAAAAAATAACTATTTAAACCGGGGGTGATGATCAACGTTATCACCGAAAGTCAATTTTGTCTGGTCGATAAAACAATGTCAGAAAGTGATCTAGGTTGGTAGATAGTTTTCTACATCACCTCTCGAATGAGGTGGGAGTTCATGTTTTAATGCAATGAGTTATTTTGACATCATGAGTTATGACACGACAATTCATTATTTTTTGTAATGAGTTGAAATAAACAATTAACGTATATTAAAATCCTAATATTTTAAAATTATATTAAGTTGTCGAAATGAAAACTAAAATACGAGAATTATGAAAGGTAAGGGAAGATGAACCATGCCCGGAAATGAGTCGGTGAGGTAGAAGTTGAGGAGTTGACATCTCGCTTTGCACTTCGATAGATTTCACAAGCATGTTGCAACCATGGAAGGAAAAACCCAAAATAGCATCCACAATAATGTCAAAATCGGCGGCCGATTACAGCTTCTGAAAATCCTCATAGTGGCAAGAAAGGAATCCAGAAGTTGCCCAAGTTGAAGTAACAATCCCATGGTAAAGAGGCTTATCGGTGTGTTGGGATAAGCAAACAATGCCATGACTACTATGAATCCATTATGTACATATCCCTAGGCACATCATGCCATTCCATGAGACAACATTTCTTCGAGGCATTCTATCAAACAGTTCACACGCCTTCTCAACAAATCCATTTAATAAATCCTACTATCATGGGCGACTTCCCACAATCTACGAGACCGCATTTCTTTGAGGAATTCTATCAAACTGAATTCATGCGCCTTCTCAACAATAATTTCATTTCATCCCTACTACAACACCCACATTTTGAAGTCAATATATATTAACACTACCATATACTCACTGTATATACAACATTGCCAAGTTCACGTAACAACACTTTCACTGAATCTTTTCAACAATACCCACTTCATCCCCATCATTCCTTTCCTCCCCACTACACCACAACATATGTCACAACACTGAAAACTAGTTGTTTTGGATATATGTCTCAGTTTTCCAACACCCACATCGTCGGAACGCTTCCATGTATCTTCCACCACTATTCCCACCAGTTATACATCCATAACAATGACACCACCCTCATTCTCTCTTATACTCAATGTATATACCACCTTCCATACTACATCCACGTGAACCCACACCATCTCACGCATGCTGCAAAATATTCTACATGAAAGAAGCGCATATGCACCTGCAACATTGTGTCGATGTCTCTCTCTCAGTAATACACCATTCAATCGACAAAATCACCATCTTCTGTGGGGAAATGATCGAAAATATGAAACTTATGGAATGAATTTGTGTGGAATTTGTTGCTATCCAGTCGAGAAAGAGATCATAGCCCCCGTTTTTGGGAGTACTCAAAGATTTTCTTCCCATTTTAAGCATAGGTTAGAAGTACACCGGAAAATGTAAACCCATTTGGGTAAAGATAGGGCTGTGCGCAATGAGTAGATTTTACAAAAATCTAAAACATCCCCAAAGCATTGACTCGGAAATCGCCACATCGTCAATAAAATTCTCTCTCATTATGATTTGATGGAATTCCTGTCTCTGAGTTCAAGTAGTTCAAGTTTGTAAATGCGCCAGGAGGATCACTAGTGGATAGGCTGGTAAAGAAAGTGGATAAGGGTCATAGGAAGCCTAGCCCTACACAACCGATAGCGTAGTTTGCTCAGATATTTTTGATCCTTTTTCATTTGGTCAAATCCATTCGATGGAAGCAATGCAAATCATTTCTATATCTAATCAACATTCATGAGGCTATCATGAATGCTCCCACGACTATAAAAACATGTCTAGCTCGAGATCATTTGTAACAACCTCGTAGAAAAATGTTCATTTTATTCTGGTATGCTAAAATCAAATATCTCTTCGTTGGGCGTCAAAACCATGTTCCACCAGCTCTTTTTTGCATGCTTCCAAAAGAGCTAATATGGATCGTATCGGGAAAAGAGGTAAATCGAGACTCCATTATGCTTTGATGGACTTCCTTAGAATCACTTATGGTTCCCTACTCTAAGCAACATGTTATAAATGGAGCAAGGGGAGATCAGAGAAAAATCTAGTACAGAAAAAGTAGGTCAGAGGCGGTATTTCAAATACGCATCCAAGGACAATTTGCATTGATGACAAGGGAAGAACCACCAAGTCATATAGAGTCACTCCACCCCCAAAGTGTGTAAGTCTAACCCTCGCGTCTGCTAAAGTGATACTTTCCACGGCTCCTTAATCATCCCAAACTCATCACACATAAAGGAATAAATACTTTATTATTTTATTTTATTTTTTTAAAAATGTGTAAGTTAACTACACCAATTTAGTCTCCCTTACAATTTTGTGAAAGATACTTAAAGTATTCAAGGACCCGCCTCCATGCCTCGCCCGCCATTTTCCCAACTGACCAAGGAGCAACACATGTCTCCCCTGCTATGAAGCTTGTAGGTGCATGAATGCATTTTATGCTTTTACACACCCAAAAAAGGAAAAATTCACCAAGTTTCTCCCACTCCATTGACCACTTGAAGCGAGGAAAATTTTCCTCACCTAAGGCCCGCAGACTCTCCTTGGGAAAATTTCTCCCCTAAAGTACGGTGAAGGGCTCATATCTTGCAAATATAAGGAGTTAGGAGGACTTATTTATCCTCAGCGGAAAGGTGAGAAAATATCCTATCTCATGGGAATGGTTTAGGAAATTTTTGGAAGATTTTAAGGATGAGAAAAATCATGTTGAAACTACGGGGCAACAGAGAGTAGGCATGGGAGTAATTTCCTCCACCGAATCCTAATGCCAGGCTCATTTAACCCTAAAATTTAACCATGTAGACTTGTTATTGAGGTTAATAAGAAGGTTGAACATATGATTTGTAGTACATTGGTGTTGTTCGTGAACTTTGGTATGAAAACTAATTTCTTACAACTGACTTTGGTTGTAGACATCAAATAAAAAAAATTATCCCCATAATTTTTCTAGGTAACCCTATTTAGGTTGTTTCAGTTTGGGTCTCAGTGGTTGCATTTTAACGGGGAACTACATGTGATGATGTTCACGATGTACATGGACACTATTTATATGATGATGATGATGAGGTTTTATGACTTATATGTGTTAATACATGTCTAATGTATGTTTTTAATTTGAATGTATTAGTGTTAGATGGATTTTGATGGATGTATTAGTTGTGATATTTTGTGAATATGTTTGATACAATGTTAAATTGTTTAAAATGTGACTAAGTAAAATGAAACGATTTCCGCATGATGGGATTACAAAGCTTGAACACACTTTCACTAGTAGCCTTAATGAAGGTTAAATTAGATGATCAATGGATAGTTACACAATAATTAATAAAATGTGGGATTAAATGAATGTTTGAATTTTTAAGATATGAAAAGGGATCTTAAACATGTGTAGATCGAGATGGGAATAAGGTTCTCCTTTTCCATGAGGTCATGAGAAGTCACCCTAAGATTTAAATTTTACATTATTTAAATCAAACTAATCAATCTGCGGAAGTTTTTATGAGGGGGAAAACTAATCAATTCCAAAAAAGGGTAAGCTTTCCGAGATGCTTTTGATATTGATATATTGATTTTAAGGGAGAACAAGTCGAATACGGGAAGCCTTTTTTTATGGGTGTAGACATCCTTCAAGGGAATCCTCTACACTTAGTAGTTTTCCTTTGAGGGATCAGGTCTAATTTTTTACTTTTGATTTTATATGATAGTCATCCTTGAGGATCGATCTATGATTTTGATGGATAGTTATCCTTGAGGATGGGTACTCATCATTTATTTTTGAATTTTTGAGAAATGCATCCAAATGATTTTAATGCATATATTTTGAGATGAGGTAAAAACACTAATATTTCATTCCAAGAAGGGGAAAAATGCATATATGATCTACACATTTTTACCCCATATAAATGTCTTTTAATTGATAAGTGAGTGTAATGACAAGAAAACCACATGCTTATAAATTATTACTATAAAGAAAAGATGGATGATATGATGGAATGACAGAGTTTTAAATATAACTACCATCATGATGATCAATCTTTTAATAGTAAAAATATTTTCAAGTGTAAGGCATTCAAGTGGTTTCCTTTTCAGCTTCACCATCGAGAAGCGAGATGATACCACTCTAACCCATACTTATGAGCCACTTGACGTATGGACCGATCTGATTAGGGTAAAACTTTCACATTTACTCCCTTCTAATCTGAGTGACATTTTGATTTTATTTAAGCATAAGATCACCAATTTTAAAATCATGTTCTTTGATATGTTTTATATGTTCATTTAATGCATTCTGATAAACTTGATGATGTTTAAGGGCCATTAGATGTTTTTAATCTAAAAGTTCAAGTTGTGCTTTATGGGTTAGTCTTATATCGATATTCTTGGTTAGGGATGAAGTCCTTAAGTGATACATGAAGTGATGGGATTTGAATTTTAAGAGGCATGAAGGCTTCAGGCCATAGGCCAGTGAATAGGGTTTTCTCCCATAGGAGTACAAATGCTAGTTTGATAAGCTCCAAAGAGAAAATGGAATTTACGGATGCACGATTTCTACCTCGCATCATTTTATTTTCATAAGGATTTAATTGAGTGTCTTATTTGAGGCTTCATCATTTCCATTTTCTTGAGGATAATATGGTGAGGAAAATCTTAGTTTGATGTTAAAGGTATCATGAGTTTTTAACTTCTTTATTTTTAAAGGATTTTCCATTTATGCCTTGATAAGTTTATATGTGATTCTGAAACAACATAAAATGTTTTGATATATGAAATTGATAATAGGTCTGACTTGGTTGATGTTAAAGGTATAGCTTCAACCCATTTAGTGAAATACTTATTGGTTATGAGAATGGAATGATGTTGTTGAGATGATTTAGGATTAATAGAAGACTTTCACTAAGGTATAACCCCCATTGAGAGAGAAAGGCCATAGGTCCTGAGCGGGTTGTAATGCTTGACTAGGGACATGGATTAGATCCAAATTAATTTGACATTTAACACATTTCTTGACATATTCACAACAATCCTTGGTGATAGTAGGCCGATAATACATTAATCGTACCTGACTGTACGTTTAGTGATGGATTTTTCAACTTTGAAATGTCCTACACAAACTCCATCATGGACTTCAATTTATTTAGTTGACTCATGTGATTCAATAGAAATCACCATCAAAAATAATTTTGTAAAGAGATACCACCTATGATAAAAAAATCGAGTAACATGTTGAAGAAATGATATTTATCGTTACGTGAACATTTAGATGGAATTTTTGATTCGAAGATAGATTGGAAATCATACTCCACGAGTATACCATAACTCATTTGAGTTATCATCAATAATGTTGATAGAAGGAATTTTATTTTGATGTGAAGGTTAATCTAATCATTGATCAAAGATGAATACTTTAGTGTTGTATTTTGACTCTTGATTTCTAATGGGATGAGGGCTCCCCAAGAGGCCATTGTATCTAAAAACCTATTAGAAGATAGTGGGATGGTGTGGATGGTGTAGTGATCAAAAGCACGAGGAGAGAGAGAAAGTTAACATTGGCTTTATATTTTTTTGTAAGATTTTGTTTTTACACTCGATATTCTCCTTTATCCCGACTAATAAAAATTTGTGAATCTCCATGTAGATGTCCAATGTGAACACACAGAAGAATTGTGGTGTTAAAGCCCAAGATTAAAGCATCATATTCTACCATATTATTAGTGCATTCGAAATTAAGTTTGGATGATAATGAAATAGGAATGCCCCAAGGAGGTGTGAAAACAAAACCATCTCCTTTCCCTTCACGGGTGCCGAGAACCATGAAAGAAGAGAGTTATTTTGTCATGGATGAATTCGCTATTCATCGACATTAGCGATGGATTCATCAGGAAGTATTAATGATAAAGTTGATTATATGGTAAGGGGAGAATCGGCAAAGCGTTGGTATACAATGGCTTGGCCCTTAATAGATTTTTTTGATATGAATTCCAGGTAAAAATCATCCATAAGTATAATCCATTGGGTGATACGATCACTATGATATGGTTTAGAGTGTATATTTTTGAGGGGATTGAAGGTTAGTGAAAACATACATTTTTGATTAATAAGATAATGACGCAGCTTGGAAGTGGAAAAGTATAAAGCCATGACATATATTTTAACCCGATTATAACGGGTTTCATATTTTGCCAAGAGTGTGTGGCTGATATAATATGCATCATGTTCTCAGCCCCAGATTATCACGGTGAGCGAGCATGGCTCCAAAGTGTGTTACGAGTAGATATGTACAGGTAGAAATGGGTGCCCCTTTACTGCAGAAGGTGGTGTAAGAATAGGTGGTGATAGGAGATATTTTT